>CAUYRB010090888.1:0-27306 GCA_963574695.1 Propithecus perrieri | reverse complement strand
AGCTCAGGAGTTCAAAACCAGCCTGAGCAAGAGCGAGACCCCGTCTCTACTAAAAATACAAAGAAATTAATCGGACAACTAAATATATATAGAAAAAATTAGCCAGGCATGGTGGTGCATGCCTGTAGTCCCAGCTCCTTGGGAGGCTGAGGCAGAAGGATTGCTTGAGCGCAGGAGTTTGAGGTTGCTGTGAGCTAGGCTGACACCACGGCACTCTAGCCCAGGCAACAGAGTGAGATCCTGTCTCAAAAAAAAAAAAAAAAGAACCAACAACTGCCACCCACAAAAACACTTCCTATGACTCCATCTGTAATGAAACATCTGAAGGGAAAGCTTTCTACTTGAAAGTTCTTACAGTCAGTTATATCACAGGTATAAATATTGACTTGGAGAAGACCAATTATTATGGTGTGCTAAAAGCAACATAAATTGACAGAGTCTAAGAATTCTCAACCTCGACTGGCTACTATTCACAGGGTGAGTGCTTTTGTACCAGGATATAATGTTCAATTAGTCAAGGGATGAAAATGTGAGATCAGAAAGTACATTTTGCAGCATAATAACCCTGGCTAATATTTACAGGTATAGCATAGTGCATAAAGGAAGCTTATTATTATTTGTTTTTCATTTTCCTATAGAGGGGGATCAACTTGCCTTGGTTTGCCTGGGACTTTCCAGGATTTAACACTGAAAATCCTGAGTCTCAAAACTCTTCAGTCCTTATTAAATCAAGATGAATAGTTGGTTATCCTATTTCCCAAACCAAGTTAGTCCTAATCCTAGTTTTAGCTTCAACGTAATTTTCAGGATTTCAGAAACCCCTTTACCAAAAAAAATCTTCATCAGCTTCAAATATAGCATTTGAGAAGAGATACGTAGAGTTATACTTATAAAATGACTTAAAATCCTTCCTATCCTATGGCTTATTGGTAACACATAGTTGTTCATACATCACATGGCAACGGTGAGATAGTCCCAGATCTCTTGCCTGTTACCGTGGGGAGAGAGGCTAAAATACAAAGCACTTCAATACACCCCAATAAGTGCTGTCATGGCCAAACCTCTGAGCATTACAGGAACACAGAATGGAAAACACCTAGAATCTAGAAGGGCTGAGAAAAACTTCCCAGAGGAGTGACAGCTAGACTGAGATCTTAAAAGAAGCAAATTCTTAGTTTAGTGCTAGAAGCCACCAAACAAAGCCTGATGCTGAGAGGGGCAGTTAGACAGGTGGGTTTTCCTGAATATCGTATGACCTAAAACAGCAGACATTGCTGCAGGAAGGAGGCAGTCCATAGTGGGAGGAGGAGAGGGAATGAAGGAGGGACCAGTGAAGGTGATAGTCATTTTCTCCAGAACGAACTGTTCCCTTTATCATGTTTGCCTTGATTTCCTGTGGGAAAAATGTAGTGACCTGAGCCATTTCCCCTCTTGAGCCTTACAAACTGGAATGCTCTTCCCATTTACAGATATATCTTTTAAATCCCATTCATCCTATAAAGCTCTTCCAGACACCTCCATTTTTGACAACACTTCCTTTGTCTTTGGTAATCATTCCTAATCTTCATCTTCTCAAGACTCTTAACTCTTTATCATGCGTGTCACATATTTATAAGCTTTGTCATATTTGATTCCTAATATTTTATATCACTATTATTCATTAATTCATCAGTATATGTTGAGCACCTACTATGTGCTAGGCACTCTTCTGGGTACTGATTAAAAAGTAGTAAACAAGTTGGAAATGATCCCTGGTCTCCTGTAGCATATGGAGCCTTAAAAAAAGCAAAAACAAGATTGTATGCACTTAAAGGTACAGGCTATGCCATATGTATCAGTTGTCTCCTCTACAGTGTCAACGAACAGCTGTAGTATACATTGGTCAATTAATAAACATTTATTGACTTGATTAACTGAAACTCTTGGTAGTGGAATTATTCAATTAGGAAACAGTAATCAAAGCAGATGAAAGAGAAATGGTATTTAGAGGTAATTCAAGGGTCCAGTTAAAATGTGATGATAAAAAAGTAACCATCTCTCACTGTGTAGTCCTGGGGATGATACAGAGGTAAAAGTTAAATGAGGGGAATGGAGTTGGAATTTTGGAAAATACTCCTTATGGTGAAAATATACATTTTTTTCTCTTTATCAAACTCAATAAGGTAGTGAACACATAAAATGCAAAGAGAATTAGAAAGACTTGAGTTTACATTCTGTTTTACCCCTGTGGCCTACAAAAGTTATTTCTTCTGGCTCTCAATTCGTTCATCTTTAAAATGGCGGCAGAGGGAGGATACACAGATATCTCCTGTTCCCTTCTGTACCCTTCTCCACGTGGCTCTGTCTTAGGAGGCTTAGCGCCTGGACTGCATCACAGGCTCCAGGCTCTGCATTCGGATTGGGTTCAGCCAGTGGGGAGCTGGCAGGAGGCAGAGGGTGGGAGGGTTGGTTATTTCCTTCCACTACAGACTCCATTTTCAGCAGCAATTTCTCCTGGTTCCAGTAAATGCTCTTTTCCTGGCCTTGACTTTTCTGGCTAGAACTTTTCACTGGCTCTCTGCTGCTTATATTCCCAGGGCACTGTGCTCTCCCTCTGTTGGTTTCCACTAACACTGTCCATGGTTCTGTAAATAGTCCCTTTATTAAATTCTCTACAAATTACCCAGTTTGACCACGCCATCTTTTCCTGTCAATACAGAAGACAATCATATTTACCTTTTGCTAGTGTAAACATTAATCTAAACTACGTGATGTATCTAGCACAGTCCCTAGTATAAAGTAAGTCTTAGATAAATACGACCCTCTCACTGTCTTTCTTCTACGCTGACCTTCTTAAAGACATGGTATTCATCTATGCTACTATGGAATTTGCACTAAATATGACTTGTAATAGTTTAACAAGCTTTTAAAGAGGTTTTTGCTATTATAAAGGACAACTATTATTTATGTAAGGGTCATTAGCAAATAAAATCAAGAAAATACATCTTCCAAAAAGTCATGGCAATATGAAGAAAAGTGTACTTCAACTATAATTGTTTCAACTAGAGTTAAATATGTGCTTTAAAATAATATGCTATCTCTCTTCCAGAAACACACATATACTCAGACTGTGAAGGGGCTAATGGACCAAACAGAAGAAAAAATAAGTTGTGAGGGGTCAGATTTATTTGACATTGATAATGCCTTTGTGAACAAAATATTGCTTGCCAAAAATTTGTTTTAGAAATGATTGATGATAATTCTAGATTAAGTTTCTTACCAATTTTGTGACAAGGAGGTTAATCAAGAATTTACTGTGACAGAATAGCTATTAAGAAATGATTGCATCTTTTTTTCTGAGGGTGATCATGGAAGAATGAAAGGTGTTTTCTCTTTGCAGTAGGGGTGGCTAGACCTGTGAACCCTTCTCTCTAGGAAGCCTTCCCTTCCTTTACCTTCCTGGGGTGCTTAACAGCCAGAAGGAGAAGTAATCAGCCGTTGAGGGGCTGCTGGAGGGAATTTCCTGAACATGTCTTTGTTATTAAAGGCTTAGGTCCGTGTAAGTAATTAAACTGAACTTCTCAGAGAGAAAACTGATCAACAGAGGTACTGTGATAGAAGATTGAAGAGGTACCCTGTGAGGTTGATAGAACCCCTGAAACCAGAAAGGGGGTGGGATTTATGGTTTCCAGAACAGCAGAGGCCGAGAGACTCAGGGAATGCATAGCCTCTGAAATGGTAGAGCCTCCCTGAGGATGATTGGCTGTGTGTGGTAGGTTGCTACAATGGCACGTGCTTCATATCTCCCAAGTACTTTTGGAATATGCAGTTCCTCCCATCAAGATGTGGAGTCTATTGCTCCACCTTTTGAATCAGAGCTGAACAGTGACTTCTTCTGGCCAATATAAAGCAGTGGAAATGATGCTATGCCAGTTCTGAATCTAGGCTTCAAGAACTCTTGTAGGTGTTTCTGCTTTTTCTCTTGGAACCCTATAAAGTTGCTAGGTGTTATAAACCTGAGATAGCCTGCTGGAAGATCAGAGACATGTGACCCTGTCCCTGTCCCACCCCCTAACCAACAGCCAGACAACCTACAAGAACCAGAGTGGCTTTGCTGACTTATAGCTGACCGCAGGGGCATACATGACCCCAATCAAGACAGAAAAAACTGCTTAGCAAAGCCAAGACCCAATTGTCAACCCACAGAGTCACGAACTAGGAATGGCTGCTATTTAAATCACTAAGTTTTAAGGTTGTTTATTGCACAGCAAAACTAATTGATACACTATGTGCCTGTGACCTTGGACTTTGATCAGGATGTCTGTGGTTTAGCTCAGCATGGGGAAAATGGAGCTACCTGCCTGCAAATGGGCCATGTTGACTTGAAAAGAGCGATATTAGCAACCATCAAAGGTCCTGGAGATGCCCAGTGTCTACCATTTTCCTGTCCATACTATGCTTCAGGGTTCCTATGTGATCTAAGGCGGAAAAAGGGAGAACTTCTATGTTGTTTCTGTCGAATCAGTTGATATTGGATTTTATGACCATCTTAAAGTGTGGGGACTAGGGACAAATTTAATTTTAATTAGAAAAATAATAAAAATTTGGTTCTGTAGCTTAATTAATATGTCAAAATTTTTAGATACGAATATTTAAAATATTTTTAAACCCCTTATTTGAAGGAGAAAGTATAATACCTCAACTCTCCTTAGATCCTATACCCTGTTTCTCAATCAGCAAAGGAGAGAGAATGATGAGATCACTTATCTTTTTGAATGAGGCTTTTGACTTCTAATTTAATGTGTGGTAATTTCATGATTTTTGAGCGAAAGTATGGTCAAGTTATGAGATAGCAAATAAGTGTTCAAGTCCAAAATAGTGACTGTTGAAATGCTGTGTATTTACAAAGAACTCTGGACTTGAAGTGACATAAATTGTATACTTGTCCTGGCTCTGTTACCTAATTAGTGTGAAATTAGGTGAGTCATTATTCATCTTTGGATTTTCATTTCTTTATCTGCAAACTAAGAAAGAAGAATGAAATAATCTTTAAGTTCCATTCAAGGTCTAATAGTCAATGTCTCTCATTCTACATTTATAATTGGATGATCTTCTTAAAGGTATCTAGAGGTATAATTTACTTCCTTGTAGAATATCATTGCACTGATTACTGTCTCTTTAAAGCAGTTACTGATAAGAGTGGGCAGGCAGCTAATCAGGCACTGCTTTGTGTTATCTCTGCCACTGATGCCTTGTATTATTATGTTACTTGTTTATGTATCTGGTCTTCAGAACTAGTTTGCAGCCCCCTTCAGGATGAGGATGGTGTCTTATATCCTTTTTGACTCTCCATTTTAGAATATAATATGTAAACCTAAATATGATTTAATGAAAAGTATTGATACACATAAAATTTGATTACATTAATAAATTTCAATATGCGTTAGAATAGCTGTCTTTTCTCCAATATTTGTAACTCTGTCAGATGACCTGTGGGGATTTAGGCAGGTCATTTCACTTTTCTGGTTAATTTTGTACCCATAAAATGGAAGGGTACAGCTACATTATCTGTAAGATTCCTTTTTAGTGTACTCGTTTTTTTAAAATGCTGTGGAAGTTCAGGACATATATGTTTATCATTAACCTAATTCTTTCTCTTAGCTGGACCTGGCTCTGGAATGTAAGCTTGGCTTAGAGCTATAGATAGGCAACTCTAGGCATCTGTGCTGCTGAAGGCATGCAGGTTAACTGACACTTGTACCCCGGCTGGGTGCCAACAGCATGGTCCTCCATCTTGCTGCGCCATCTCTACACTACTGCAGGTCTTCTGAGATATGCTGCCTAGGGCTGCTCTCTGTTCTCACAGCCAGTATGCTGAATTGCCTCTCTTTGGACAAGTCAAAGCCTGAGAGTTGGAGGGTTTAATGACTAAATTCCACATAGTTAAGTCAGGTCTTAATTACAAAATTGTTATCAACATTTGTAATAGCTTTATGAAAGTAATGATATTTTAAAGATAATGATAGCTGTCTCTCGGGAGATATATCACAGTTTAATAAAGATGTAGGGCACATGATCCTGACCCAAGTATACCAACATGGAAAGTAGCTGAATTAGTACTTTATATGAAATGTGAGGATTATTGTTTAGTACTGCTCTGTTTTTCTTATAATTTGCACAATTATAATCATTATAATCTGTTTTTTCCAAAACTATCTTCTATGAGCTGGAAATATAATATGTGCACTTTACCAAAAGATCCAAATTTGTTACAAAGCTCCTTAATAAAATTGCTAGTGAATCACATAAATTGATATTTATCTGAAATTTTTGACAGTTTTCAAATTAAAAAGTGTTGTTTTAAAAGATGCAAGCAAAATATTGAAATGTTTTAAAAGGTAAAAATTGTAAGTAACCCTATAATTCCATGAGAGGGCTATGTGTAGTATCCTTATTCCCAAGCAAGGTCAACAAGAACAACAACATCCAGTAAAACTTCTTTGTAAATGATTATAAAATAGTCATTTTTAATCAACATTACCTTTCATGAGAAAAACTATGGGTAGGAGTCTAGGCTTTGAAATTATATAACCCTGGGCTTTAAATCTTGGCCCAGCATCTTACTATGTAGGATTCCATAGGCAAATTACTTAACCTCTTCTTAACCTCTCTGTTAGTTTTCTTCTTTGTTAAATAAGGTCAATAATATTACCGTGCAGTATTATTGTGGATTAAATATAATAATATAGACAAAGAACCTACCACAGAGTAGGTGCTAAAGAAAGGATAGCTATCATTAATAGTATCATATTTATGTTATAGAAAGAAAGAATTATTTTCTTTCTATTCAGTCTGAATGCACTAAATTATTTTTTACAAAACACCTTACTTATATTGATTATTTGTAATCTTGGAAACATCATAAGCAAGAATGAGTTAAAATAATTTTTCCATTTAATTTTTAAAAATCAGTACTGCCATGGGAATATTTAATTTCTTCTAAAGGGAACCTGAGACAATCAATAGAATTTCCTGGTGTGGATTCTGCACAAAGTTGAAATCAAAGCCAATCCCAATACAGTGAGTCAGACAAAGGTAATGGGGTCAGGCTAGAGAAACCTCCCATTCGATTGGAGATAGTCCCAGAAATACCTAAGATTAGATACCTAACCACATCCTTGAACTGTGGCTTTGAGTAAGGCTTGCAGGAGGGAGGAAGTAAATCCTCAGGGGCATCCTTATCCCTTACAGTAAGACTCAATAATTTTATTTTTCAGCTTAATAGAGAGATAATGACAGTGGTGAAAACAAAATATCTATTGCTATTTTTTGTTTAACTAACCTCATCATTATTAATTAATTCTCAAGTATCCTTGTTCTCGGCTCTGTTTAAGCCAAATAACCAAATGAAACAAATAAAGCTGACAAAGACATGGACTGATAGCAAAGTGGACAATAGGTGAACCAAGTATATACAAACAACAGAGTGAATACTAAACACAGGGTAGCAAAAAGCCAATTAATAACGAATAGCTACATAGGGCAGTGAAAAGAAAAGTATACCTAAAGGGAAAGATTTAAGAGTTCTCATCCCAGCTATGTCTCCCCAGGTCTATGTGATCCTCAGGAGGTCACTTAACTTCTCTGGACCTTAGGACCTTTGGGACTACTCTATGTTCTAATATGATTAGGTGTTCATGCCACATATTCTTGACATTTCCTGGTGGCCCCTTTTTCTTCTATTAAATATATTCTGTGTTTTTAAGTCTTTTACTATCAACTCATAACCTCAGATTCATATGTAAGTGGAGAAGGTTTCCCTTTTTCTCTATTTCCTCAGTGAGAGCCATAATATTCTAGCTTTTTGGTGACCCTTTGATCTTAAGACTTTAATTGATGTTAAATTACAAAGATCCCTGGGAATAGGTATTTTTAAAATAATTAGACACTTACATTTCACTACAATTGCAAAGGGGAAAAAGCAGCAAGCTTTATCTTACAGTCCCTCTGATGTTTTGTGACAAATTCCCAGCTGTCTCTCAAAACTTTTTCTTCCTTTTTCCCTTTATAACACAATTCCTGATTTTCAGCTGGGTACATATCCACTCATAATAAAGACTACATTTCTTAGCCTCTTTTGCAACAGGTATGGTCATAGATTACATTCTAAGCACGGGAATATAAGAGCAGTGCTGTACATAAAGGGATAGAGAAATGCCCTTGTTCATCCTTTCCTCTTTCCTGCTGGCTGGAATGTAGATGAAAGATCTGAAACTACAGCAGCCATTTGGTGACCTTGGGAATGAAATTCATAGATAGTGGTCTGATCTCAAGCAAAGCTAAAGTAATCCTGCTCTGATTTTAGGGAGATAGCTTACATTTTTGTTTGTTTAGCTGACTTCTGACTAGATTTTTTTCCTCCTTCCACCCACTTAAATACTCAACTAAGACATTATGAACAGAATAGAATTAAGTCCCCAAAAATATTTCAGAGCTCTAGCTTGTTAAACTAAATTTTCATAGGTTCTTCCACAAATAACATACTAAGACATCTGAGGACATATGTCATTTTAGTAAAATGTTAAGAAAGGGTAAACTTTTCAAAGAACAGTAAATTTATAAGTTAAATATTTATAATATTTAAATGTGTTCTATATCAGACTCTGCATTCTGAGAATTTTAGAAAATGATGATAGTACAAAAATTACAGGAAGTTCTGTGGCAAGTCAGGCTGTAAGCTGTGCAAATATTACTAAATGCCAAACAATTTTATTCATTTGAGTGTCAGTATTATTTTGTTAGTATTTATCTTTAAAACAATTTATAAAGATATGCACCTTTAGATTCATCTAATTTAAAAAATTGCAGAACTCGTAGTTTAATTAGCCACTACTGACACATATTGGTGTTGATTCCCTTTTACCTTTTAATTTTATTTGTTATTAGCTAATTTAAATGAAATTTCTCTATCACATGACTCTCAATGATGAGGTGAACATTTTTAAACGTATTTTCTTTCCTTTTTATTTTTTTGAGATAGGGGGTCTCGCTATGTTGCCCAGGCTGGCCTCCTACTCCTGGGCTCAAGTGATCCTCTGGCCTCAGCTTCCTGAGTAGCTGGGTGCCACAGTGCCTGACTTAAATGTATTTTCTGAATAATTATAAAAATTATTTACCTAGGTGATATCACATTACATTCTCACTAGTTGCAAGGTTAGAAGACAGATTGTAGATTTGTTAATATAAAAAAATCTAAAATTAATTGGACACTATGAATATGGTAGGTTGCCAATACATAGCTGTTGCATTATTGAGTTCATACTGTGAAATTTTCGAGGTTTGTATCTTTAAAAAATTCTGCTGTATAAATTATTTTAAGGTAGTGTTTCTCAAATTATGACAAAGGAACCACTTGCATCAGAATTCCTGAGGTGTTTAAAATGCTAATTCCCAGACCTGTCATCAGATCTAGTGAATCAGAATCTCTACACATGGCTGAGAACATGAATTTTAATCCCAAGCACATTTTCAAGCACATTTAAGTTTCAGAACCTCCGTTCTACTGCTTTGTCTAATGCAATGAAATTTAAAGCTGATTTCAAGTTATTCCTTCCTTTCATGCTAATATCGCGATCGTTCCTTTTCCATTCTGCCTCCAATGTAGTAATTTTGACTTCACGCCAAGGCAAGAAGGCTCATTGCTGGGTGATCAACGTTTACTCTTAAGTGGAGAGAGCTGTCTACAGATAGGTACAGAGGACATGTGTAGTCATACATATTAGTCAACTGAGGAGAATAGATCAGGGTAACAAAAGTACAGTTCCGAGATTTCAAAAACCATTTTTTTGAACTAGTCTGGGAAGAGTACGATTGTAATATAAGGAATGAGTCTATGTTAAAGAAAGGACAGGATAACTTAACAGAGGTCTGAGACCCCATCTCATTCTGTGACGGTGCCTCTGGGCTGCGGTGATGAATGTGTTCATTTTATGTGACTTGCTCTGGGTAAATAACCCAGTGTCCTATCAGCTCTCCAGCCCGCGGCCAGTGGCGGCTATGTGTGCGCGCTAATGACGGTGGAAGGTGCTTGGGGGAGGGCCCGGGGAGGGGCTGCCCAGCGCAATCGCGCCCCTGGCACTTCCTAAGAGACTCTCAGCCCTTTCTCTGCAGCTGCCACTTGAAGACTCCACGCTTCCCGCCTCCAGAGGAAAGAAGCCATCCATCTAAATCGGCTGTCCTCCCCACGTCCCTCCTTTTTCTTTCAGCCAGACGCCACCCTTACCCCTTCTATTGTGTTGTGTCTTTCGGTTTAGCCCCGCTTGCTACGTAAGACCCCTCACCTCCTTTGTAGCTAGGGGACTTGAGAATTTCCGAACCTCGAGTTGCAATGGAGCTGTACGGAAAGGTAAGCAGAAGAAAGGAGTTCCTCAGCGAGAAATCTCGCTTTCACGCACTTTGGTGTGTGGGATTGGGTGTGTGTGTGTGTGTGTGTGTGTGTGTGTGTGTGTGTGTGTGTACGCGCCCGCGCCTTCTCTATGCAATTATGCGCATAGACCACTGTCCTTATGTGCGTGCCATTCACCGTCTTTCTCCCCTGCGTTTGTTGAATGAGATTGTCAAATCATCCCACTGTGCCTATGGAAAATGTATAAACTTTCCCGATTCGGGATGGGGAGGGGTAGGGCAGACAGTCCCAGAACGCAGCTCTGGCTTCGTTTGTGTTGGAAATTAGCACAAGATAATGTGTTTCTTAACCAGGAAATCACAGTCTGCTCCTGAAGGCGAGAGTTAGCAAAGAAAAGTCTCCAGCTGAGACAAGCTGGGGTTACTTTTGTTTGCCCCTTGCGAGGAAAAGGGCAGGGGCGGCTGAGAGAGGTAACAGCCAGGAGCTTTTCGAAAAGAGAAGGGAGGCTCCGCGGCCGAGTCCGACTGGCGGAGCGAGCCTGTTTAAGCTCTTGTTTGCTTGCCGGGAGATGTAGTTCGTAGCTCGCCCGTTTACCGGGAAGCCTTGCAGGACGAGACTACAACTCCCAGGAGTGCACGGGGCTCCCGGCCAGTACGCGTGTGCAGCGCCGGGAGAGGACAGCTCCGGTGCTGATGTTGGAGCCGGTTAGCGAACCCCAAGAGTGCAGAGTGTGGAGCGAGGAGCGCGCGGGCTGTGCACGCTTGACCGGGCGCCCGGGCCAGCTCCGTCCTATCCGGAGAGAAAGGACATTTGCCAACAATGAGACACGAAGCGCCCATGCAGGTGAGTCTGTAAAGAAAGAGTGGCCTCGGGAGGAATTGAAAGAGATGCTTTCCCTTCTCTCTGGGCATAAACTGTGCCCCGGCTTAAGGGAAGGTCTAGGCGTCCACCCGCGGAGATGCGACTCTGCGACTAGATCCTAGGGACAGAGTTGAGTTCCTCTGCGCTCCGTGTGGCTGTGATTGGGGCTGTCTTGATGAGGGATAGGGGTATTCATTATCTTTCCGGGCTCTTTAGGGAGGGGAAGAGTGTCTGTCTAAAATGAGAATCTGAGCAAACAAAAGTCAGAGGAACATGCAATCTCGTGTTGACATTGATCTTCCTTCTTGGCTTCCGCGGTTTGTGATCCCAGTGCAAACTCACGGATTTAAGGCAGATCAGTCAGGGTTTGAGGTTGCCAGCTCTTTACTGGAGTCGGAATAGAGAGAATTCCGCTTGGTTAAGGGCGCATTAAGAAAGGGAAAGCCAATGTTAGGGTTCCCCAGTCCCTTTTCTTCAATTAGAGTCCCAGTATCAGCAGAAAATAGCAGACACGCTGGCACTTGGCTGATCCCAGAGCTATGCCAGCCATTTATCACGGTCCGCACAATCGGTTTACACGTTTCAGAGAACTACAGGCTTGCCTGTATGTGCCCGTTTGTTGTACGTTCCGATTACCCATTTCAGTCACATTCTTAGGTTTGCTTCCTGCGAGAAACGCAAATGAGTCCAGTGCAAAAGTCCTTTGCCTAAGCATCTCTCTTAAGTTTTGTGTTTGAGTGAAGATGAGTGGTGTTCTCGTTTCTACGTACTAGTTAACGCTAAACACCAGCCTGTATTCATTAACCTAGTAGTGATTCCATTGCGTAACAGACATTTTATGAATGGGGTTGAGAGGAGAATAGAACACACCACTTGGAATGTGTTGTCTCTCTTGAGAACCCACCTCTGCTGCCAAACCCAACAATATAAATATTTGACGTTAATTTTGGCTTAAACGCTTTCCAACTGGTTTCTTCACGAATCAAGGACTTTAAACATATGCTTTGATTCACTGTTAATTTATTTTATGGGTTATGTATATTATGTATACGTTGCCTGGACTGTTAAATGAAAAAATCTATAGAATTTAATTGTTTGTTGAAGCATTACATAATGGAAGCCCTCAAATTACCTTATGAGTTATTGATATTTTGATATGTTCCAGGGAACAGTGACCCCATTGTGTGTCTTTTAATACCTCTGTTTGTAACTTACCTTTTCGTTATAGAGCTGATGTGAAAAGAATCTAGACAGACAATAAAAGGTACAGGCTATTGCAATCAAGATATATTGGCTTTTGATAATTTTTCATTACTGGAGGTACTATCAGGAGCCAACTGGCTAAATTAACCATATTTGATTGTAAATAAACATTAACAGCACATGTTAAAAGTAGATTGTCACACTTCACTATATATGTGTATATCAAAACATCATTTGTACACCTGTAATTTATACAATGAAAAATATTTCCAAAGTTAAATAATAAATAAATAAAAAGTAAAGTAGATTTGTTAGTATTTAAAGGCAACTCCATATATGCACTGAAATGTTTCTGTAAAAATAAAGTACTAAGAAATTAACCACATGGTATATTGATTTTTGTTTTCTTACATTTGCTTAGAATGTTCAGAAATGTCATTAAAATGTTACACAATTGTATGAAATTAATGCTTTAGGGAATATTTTAAATTACTTTGTATGTTCACCAACTATGTAGTAGGCACTATAATTCCCTCTTTCAGTCAGAACTTTAATGACATATTAATATAAAAATTAGATAAAGTGAAATTAAGTTGCTTGTGGATGGAGTTATTTTTATATTAGTGGTATATTTTATTCATTGGACTAAATTTTTGAAATTTAAAAATTTAAATTTCCAAATTTTATTATGAATGACATGCACATGTTAAGAAATAAAAGACTATTTTTAGTATAATTAATTAAAGCACATACATTGATTCAATTTAGCTAGTAAATTGTTGTTATGGGGACTCCCTCTCCATTATTATCAGGTTTTTAAAAATATATAATGATAGGAAGAATAAAACCTATAAAAATGCTTTAAAATTTTTTAAGTGACAAGTAATGTCTCAGCACCCATACTTCTGAATCATAAATCACATTTTAGGTGAGTTTGATGTATGAAAATACAGCAAGATAAATAGTTGACTTTTTCTTTCATTTAAAGACTGAACCACATCATCATTTTAAATATATGCCCCAAATATTTTTAACTTAGGTTTCTAGAACATGAGTCATAGTCAAAAACCTCACTTTTTAGTTTAATTATTGTAAGGGATTTTTTTTCTCTCCTTTTAAAAATGTTTAAAAATGTTTAGTTCATTTGTTGTGAAACAAAATGAGCTTTTTAATTTATTTGCTGATTTTCTAATTTACTTACTATATTCTATTTAATCAAAGAAGGCTTTTAAAAATTATATAATGTCTTTTAAAAAGCATTTGATGTATCTATATAAATAGCTTGGTGTTCTGTTCAAGGTAGTTGTCTTTGATATATGCATATTTTCTAAAGCATATTTCTCTCTGAATTGATGTAAAATGAAGAATAATTGTTTTTATAGTGACAACTAAAATAATATACAATGATAGTCTCTGATGTCTGTATTCTCTTTCTAACTAAATAACCAGGAATAATATTTGTTAAGTACTCCAAGTGATGAGCTTAGAATTTTAATGTAGGAGGCGGTCATTTATGTCTTCTCATTCGGTGCATACATAGATCCTAAGGGCCACATGACATGAGGAATAGCAGTTCTCATGACTTGAGGACAAGACTGTGGTGAACAAATTGTCATTTGATTCAGGAACAAGATGGAAAAAAATCAGTTTATTTAGTGCGTTGTCTGTGCAAAGCATGTGACCTGCATTCAGGTCTCATTATATGTGTGTGTATATGTGTATAAAACAATTGTATATATAGTTTTTATAAATATTTAATAAATATAAACAATACTTAAAAATCCTAGAGGTCATCATTACCCTAATTACAGGCAAGGTAACTGAGCTTATTAAGATTAAATAACTTTCCCAACATGGTAGAGTAAAAATTCGGTCAAATCACTCTGTCTAGAAAACCCCTATTCTTCCCTCTATTATTTTAGATTCCTCAAGAAGACATAAATGGGTGGTGTAAAGAATGAAGCCACTATTGATATAATTTGATTCATTCATTTAGTTTAGAAGACAGAAAAATTGGCCCTTTCTTCCTTTTATAAAATAAATTTGTGTATTTATTTCAATATTTCAAATAAATATTTCAAAAGGGCCAAAGTTTTAAAAAAAATCGCTTGCTTTCTGTCTCCTAGATGTGTAATTTCTTGGAGGTTCACTTATTCTCTTACAGGACCAAAGTGGGATCCATTGCCTCTGACTAAATGCTTACTCTTCAATTTTGTCATCCACGAGCTTTCTGGGTCATCTCATAAATGCAGGGTCTTCTGAGTATTTAGGAAACTTCAAAGAAAAATATCTACCCAAAGCATGGGGCAGAGTGTCAGAAAAGATTGTTTGACTAAAGATGAGGAGGACTGAAGAAAGAATATGGATGTAGACTGAAGATGAAATTGAGGTGAAAACCACTAGACAAATATTAAAAATAGCCATGATGTACTAAAGTATGTGTATATATACACATACATACATATATCCCTGTTTTATTTGGCTATGGAAAGTACATTGGCATCCTTGCATTTTGCTATCGTTTAATGTTTTTCATTAATTGCTTAATTTTTAGCCCTATCCATCCTCAATGATCATCTTCTATATGAGAAATGGAAATTTAATCATCATCCTTTATAAAAACAGAGAAAATCCCTAACTGATTTTGGAGAAATGAGAAATTTTTCCCTACTTTATTTGGGTTAATTCCTCAAGTATCCAATTCTCTTCTGTAGAGGGAAGTGGAGGATAGCAGGAGGAATTAACCTATAGTAAAAATTAACTTTTTTGATATACAAATGGTTTTCCATTTCCACTGTTTTCAGTCCAAGAAGTTGTGGATTTATCACATGGTGTAACCACAATTTTTCACTACCATTCTAAGCTTGCATTGGAACTTACTCCTTTCCTCACCATCATATTCCGAGAAGGAAATGTATTTTTATGCTGAGGAATAGGTTTTCTTGGGACTACTCTTACGCACTCAAGTCACTGAGTACAAACAGCTGGTCCACTTCAAAAAATGTTTTTGTATAGATTAAAGGTTGTCCAACCATTTTTTTTTTAATTTGGTCCAGAGATTCTGGAGTAACCATCTTAGTAGGTCAGCCTATATTAGGATTCTATGGCCTGTGAAGATTAAGTCTCTGAGAGTTATTTGGAATTGTATAGATGGTTAGCATTTTTCACTTGTTAGTTTACAGGGTTTTTTTTTTTTATATGATAGTTATATATGTTGAAATGTACAAATCTTAAGTAAACAACTTGATGAATTTTGGCAAATGGATATACCTGTGTACCACTATAAAGATATAGAACATTTCCAATCACACCAGACAGTTCTTTCATAGTTTTTTCTGGTTGCTCTATTTACACAATAAACTTTTTATTTTTTCACCATAAAACAGTCCTGTTTGTTCTAGAACTTCATATAGTTCTATATAACATACAGTATGAACATACTGTGGAACATATGTTCCAGACCCTTTTGAGTCTGGCTTATTTTGTTTAGCATAATATGTATTAGGTTAATCTATGTTGTTGCACGTATCAATAATTCATTCTATTTTGTTGCCAACTATCATGCTGCTGTATCAATCTACTATACTTTTCAAATCTATTCTCCTGTCAATGGACTTTGAGGTAATTTCTAGTTTGGGACTATTATGAGTAAGGCTCTACATATTTTTCTATTGGCCTTTTTTATAGTACGTTTTCACTTCTCTTGGGTAAATACCTAAAAGTAGAATTGCTGAGATAAAGGATATGTGTACATTTAACTTAATAAGAAAGAGTCAAATCTTTTGCTAAAGTGTAGTACTATTTTACATTCTCGGCAGCAATGTATTAGAGTTCCAGCGGCTCCCCATCTTTAGCAACATATGGTGTCAATTGTCTTTTTAATTTTGTCCACTTTAATGGATGTTTTGTGGTATCTCATTGCATTTTAATTTGCATTTTCCTAATGATGAGTGGTGTTGAGTACATTTCTCACATGCTTATTGGCCATTTATATATCTTCCCTTGCAAAGTACCTATTCTAGGCTTTTGTCCATTTGAGGGGCTTCTTTTTGTTGTTTAGTTGCAGGAGATCTTTAATCTTCAAACTAGTCCTTTGTCTCCTATACACACATATATGAGTATATATATTTATATATTATATACATGATTTTCTCTCAGGTTGTGGTTCATTCTATTCATATTTTACATAGTGCCTTTTGTTGAGAAACTTTTGGATGTTGATAAAATCTAGATTAATTAATTGTAGGTGGGGTCTTTATCTGGACTCTGTACTTCTTTTATCTGTTTGTGTCAACTCTGTGTCCTCAAACCTTGCTACACTTATTTGTTATTTCTAGATGGTTTTTTTTTGGATTCTTTAGAAATTTCCACATAAACAGTCATATCATTTGTAAGTAGAGATAGTTTACTTCTTCCTTTCCAATAACCCCCTTTTTTTCCATACCTTATTGCACAGAATAGAATATCCAGTACAATGTCAAACAGAAGTGATGACAGCAGACATCCTTATCTTGTCCCTAATCTTAGGAGAAAAGCCTTCAGACTTTCACCATTAAGTGTGAGGTTAGCTGTAAAGTTTTGTTATTTTGGTTTTTGTTTTGGTATAGCTGTCCTTTATTATATTGAGGACATTTCTTTTGATTCCTAGTTTGCTGAGAGTATTTTTTTTAAATATAAATGTGTATTGAATTTTATCAAGTGCTTTTTCTACATATATTGAAGTGATTGTGTGGTTTATCTGCTTTATTCTGTTACATTACATGGATTGATTTTTTTTTGGTTAATCTGGTGTTCCTTAAATAAACCCTAGTTGGTCATGATGTATTATTGTCCTTTCTACATATTGCTATATTCAGTTTGATTATATTTTGTTAAGTATTTTTGAATTTAAGTTCATGAGGGATTGGCTGTGATTTTTCTCTTAATGCCTTTATGAGGTTATAATATTGGAGTTATGCTTATAAAACAAGTTGAAAACTATTCTTTTCCCCTCAGATTTCTGAATGATTTTGTTGTGTAAGATTGGTGTATTTTGGTTTGTAAAGTATTTAATAGAGTTCGTCGGTGAATTAATTAGAGCCTGAAATTTTCTTTGAGGAATTTTTTTATAACAAATTTAATTTCTTTGATAAACTATTATCTCTATCTACTATCTATCTGTCTGTCTATCTATCCTCTCCTTTTAGTATATTGTGGTAACCAGAAGAGCCCCCCCAAAAGGTCTTCATGGCCTTAACCTGGAACTTGTGAATAAGTTACATTACATATCAAAAAAAGACTTAGTAGATGTAATTAATATTATGAAATTTAAAGTAGGGAGATTATTCTGGGTCCAATCTAATCCCTTAAAAGCAGAGAACTTTTTCTGGTTGGAGTCAAAGAGATGTGGTTGAAGGAGAAGCTAGAGTTTCAAAACATGGCTTGTTGGCTTGAAAATGAAGAAGGCTGTTTGTCCAGGAAGCAGGGATCTCAGTCCTACAACCACAAGCAACTGAATTATGCCAACAACCTGAATGAGTTTGGAAGTGCAATCTTTCTTAGAGCCTCCAGATAAAAACCCAACACAGCCAACGCATTGATTGCGGCCTTGTAAGTCCTGAGCAGAGTAAGCAAAGGACCCAGTTGAGTCCAGACTTCCAGCTCAATAAGTAATAAGTGGATGTGATTTTAAACAAGCATGGTAGCATCAATAGAAAATTAATATACATATATAAAATTTTATGTTTTATTATGAGTCAGTTTTGATAAATAATGTTTTTCACCTATTTTTCTAATTTATTAACATAAAATTATTCAAAATATTATTATGCTTTTAATTTATCTAGGATTTTGTGATTATATTCGCCTTTTCATTCTTATTACTAATAATCTGAATTTTTTCCCTCTGTCTCTTACAGTCTTACTAAATATTTGTCAATATTGTTAACACCAACTTTTATCTTTGTTAACTTTTCTGTTGTTTAGTTTTTATTTCATTGATTTTACCTAGTTTTTTAAAAAAGTAATTGTTTCTTATACTTACTTTAGTAGAACCTTTTCTTTGCTTCTTAAGGTAGAAATTCAGATCACTAATTTTAAATATTTCTTTTATTCCAATAGATATAAGCATTTAAAATGATAATATTTCCTCTAAGTACTGCTTTAGCTGACTGACGTAAGTTTCTGAATGTAATATTTGCATTATATTTTATTTTAAACTATTTACTCATTTCTTTGTGATTTTTTTTAATCATGGGTTTAAAAGTGTGTTTAATTTCCAAATACTTGAGCATTTTCCAATATTTTATTGATATCAATGTCTAGTTAAATTCTATTGCTTCTAGAGAATATGCTCTTTGAGATCTTAATCTTTTAAAATTTTTTAGACGTGTTTTTAGGCCAGCATGTTGTCTAACATGAACATTCCATCTATAGTTACATGTGCTACAGTTGTGCAATGTAGTGGTCTATAAATATCAGTTAGGTTATGGTACTGTGTAGTGTTACTAAGGTTTTCTATATCCTCTTATTGATTTTTGGTCTATTTATTATGTCAATTACTGAGAAAGAGCTTTTTAAGTTTCCAACTGTGCTTATTAATTTGCCTATTTCTCCTTTTAGTTCTTTTTTTTTTTTTCCATATACTTTAGGACTCTGTTATTAAGAGCACACATATTTGTAAATGTGTCTTCTTGATTATTTTTCCATTTTATTATAATCTCTAGCAATACTTCTTGTTTTAAGGTTTATTTAGTCTGATATTAATACGGACACTCTTGCTTTCTTAATGGTATTTTCATGGTATATATATTTTTTCATATTTTTCCTTTCAACTTATGTGTGTCTTTGTATTTAAAGTATGAAACTTGTGGTCAGTATATAGTTGAGCCTAGCATTGTTTTCCAGTCTGGAAAATTGCTGCTTTCTAACTGGAATTTTGGTCCATTTTCATATATTGCAATTATCAATATGGTTGGATTTAAATCTGCTATTTCATTTGTTTTATTTATTTATTCTACCTATTTTCTCTTCCTCTGTTTCTTCTTTCCTGCTTTCTTTTTTGCTCAATTAAATATTTTTAAGTATTTTGACTCCTCTGTTGGCTTTTTAACTGTGTATCTTTGCATATTTTTAATGTTTATTCTGAGAATTACAATATGCATCGTCAACTTGCTATGTAGTCTACTTAGACTTCATATAGACTTACTTCACATAAAATATAGTAACTTTGCTATAATTTTATTTTCCTCATCCTTTGTAAAAGTGTTGTCTCATACATTACATCTGCATTTGTTGTAAATTTCCAATAATGATTTATAACTTTAGCTTTAAAGAGTAATATGTATTCTTTTAACTGAGAGTAGAAAATATGTATATATTTATGTTTGCCTGTCACCCATTTACTATTTCTTGTGCTCTTCCTGTTGATCTGAGTTCCTATCTGTTGTCATTTTTCTTCAGCCTAAACAACTTCCTTTAGCATTTCCTGTAGTACAGATCTGTTAGCAACACATTCAGTTTTTATCTGATGATGCTTTTCATATTGCCTTCATTTTTAAATGAGAGTTTTGCTGCATATGAAACTTTTTGTTGATTTTTCCCCAGTACTTTAAATGTGCTGTTTTATTGTCTGCTGACCTCTATTATAATGTGAGGTCAGCTGTTCTTCATATTATCGTGCTCTTGTACGTAATATGTCATTTTCTCTTCTGTTTTCTAGATTTTCTAACTTTGAATTTGAATAGTTTGACTATAACAGGCCTAGATGTAGTTTTCTTTATATTTAGTCAGCTTGGGGGGGGCGGCTGAATGAGCTTCTCAGATATGTAAGTTTATATTTTAAACCAAATTTGAAAAAATATTTAGCCATTATATCTTCAAATATTTTTCCATCCTATTATTCCCTTCTTATTCCTTCTGAGATGTCAATTACATGTATGTTAGAGTTCTGATATTGCTCCATGAGTAACTGAGGCTCTGTGCATTTTTTTTATTCTTTTACGTTTGTCAGATTCTATGGTTTCTATTGATTTATCATCGAGTTCATGAATCTTTCTTTTGCCATCTCTGCAGTCTTTCGTTAAACCCATCCTAGAATTGTTCATTTCAGTTATTGTACTTTTCCTTTTAGGCTCAGTATTGGCTCTTTTTATACTAGAAACATGTTGCCACATGAAGATAGATATTAGCTCTTGGGATGAGATATTTGAGTATTTGAAAGAGTTTAATAGGACTTTTTCATAGTATTATGCAGAAACCAAGAAAGCATAGTAATCAATTGAGCTTTTGATATTAAAGGTAACATAGAAATGTAAATAATAATATTAGTGCTTTGATTATTCCTTGTAGATTTTTGGGAAAATATTTATGCTTATATTTTAATTTTTATCATTCAATTATATTTCTATTGATCATTGTTCCTGTGACGCTATACTTTTCTTTGTGTTTTTCAAATAAAATTGTGGCCTTCGGTATACTTTAAAAATTTAAACAAGGTGAAAAATTGTAAAAATAAAATAATACTAACAGTTGCTTTCTTTTGCCAATTTATATATTCCTTAATAGCTTCAACTCTGCAGAAACAAAATGCCTTTTTCAACACCAACATATTTCACATTGATCTGAAGTGTCATGACAGTTCTGTTGAGGTCTTGAAGTATTTTTCCATTCACTAAACAATGAAGCCATAGGGGTAAATGTTCTAGGTCCTCAGGCCACTAGCGAATTTTGAAAAAGAAAGGTCAGTAGTTCCCTGATGTACTTTCCAGCAAGCTGATTGGATTGGGTATAGTATTAGGAACTTAGTTCTAGCAACTTTAAAAAAAGTCATATTTTTTTGTCTACTTGGCCTTCTAACAGAAAAACCTGGAAACCTAGCCATTTAGCTCCCACACTCTCAGTTTTTTATGTCTGGAAACTCAAATCATAATCTAATCTAAACAGATGAGGCCATAAGCCTCTCGTCATTTCTCTGATGCCTTTAGATTAACTGTAGTCCATCAAAGATCAATGGGTGTGACTCATTAGCCACCCACTGGCACAGGTGCTAGAGAAACTTGCAAGCCATCACTGAAGAATAATTCTGCTCTAATGGCCATAGCTCAAGGAACCTTAAGGAGCCTGAAGAAAAGGTGTGTTAAGTACTAATTGGCAAATTATAACTCTCATGAGACATTCATCTATGGTGTTAGCAATAAAAGATGGTTTTTCTTTAGAATGTTTGATTCACTGAACAGCTGTCTGAGTGGCAGGACTGATGAAAAGGGCTAACAGAAACATAGCACACCTGTGGATGTGAACGTTCTTTTACAAATGTGCATGGGTAGGCTTGTTCTTTGTAGTAAATAATAGTAGCAGTAGCTTTTGAATGAAAAACAGGAATGATTATAACTAGAAAATTGACTCTGTAAGTCATTCTAATTGGTAGAAAAATACAATCTGGAAACACAAATATGTAGACTGCGAAGCTAGGAAGTTCCTCACTAATGGTCCAGATATTCTCTTTGTCTCCTAAGTGCATAGACAACGGGTGATTGTTCCTACACGTGACCTACCCTGATGAATGGAATTAAGGGAAGAGAAATATCACGATCTGCAAGGAATAATTTAATATTTTAACAATATTTAATGTTTTAAGAAAATGTTTAATGATGAAAATTTATTGGGAAATAAATGTATCAATATTAAAATTTAGGGGTTTTTTTCCCCGAGTGGGAATTTTTAGAATGTTTTACCAGACATTTTTAAGAGAGGTTTTCTTTATACCACATAGCACTGTGTATGTCTATCCTGTTTATTTTTTATTTTCTTCTCAGGAAGAGATATTCTTATAAGAGATAGTCATCATTTTGTGGTCTCGATTTGGACACCATCCTGCTTTAGCTGTGGTGCTTTCTAGTGGAGTGAGGGGAAGTAAAGGCCAATTGTGTGTTATTTTAAAAAATGACCAGTGGAGAAGGTCAAGGCCACCTTCTTCAGAATTAAGCAGAGCAGGGTTGTGTACGCTCTGAGGACACGATTACTCTTTCTTCTAGGTTGTACCTCCTTGTAGTCTGATAGGGTGCTTGCAGTGAGTCACCACCAGTCCCTACAAGGTTCTTGCTCTTACCAGGGCAGAGATAATTGATGAAACACATTTCTCAGAATTCAGCTTTTCTAGGCAGGCTGGGCATTATAGGGTGTAGACCCTTGTGGACACGAGTTGTTATGATGGTGAGATCTGTTGCACGGTACCACCATGAGGGGTGTCTGGTGAAGAAAGCAGCTGGTGGAGAGCTCTAGGATCATATTTCCATGTCCCCAGGGATCTCAGGCTAAATGTCAGATTACTCAGTCTCTTCTTACATATATCCCGGAGGCCTTGACAATGTACACCTGCCCTGGCTTCCATATGGATGTTTGTTAATCCAATGATTTCCAAACGTGACTGATCAAAGGTACCATATGAGGTGCTATAAAAATGACATATTCCTGGCCCCACTCTGAATATTCTAATTCTGCAGAATTTGAGTGCAGTTCCCATGTCTGGGAATCTTGGATCTACTGTACCCTATAAGGATTTAGATTTGTATTCCTGAATAAAAGTGTATCCAACTAGAGAGAAAAGGTATTTGGAAACATGATATCTGGTATCTTTTGCTGCTAAGAAATGATGAGAAAGCTTATGTATATTTTATTATATCCACAAGAAAACTTTTGTAAGATTCTTTACATTGTGTTGTTAAAAGAGAGGGCCTTTTATTTTTATATATTGACATCCGTATGTAGAGAGTGTGCATATCAAGAATATTTGGTGATTTTTTATATTTTAAACTTAATTTTGTTTTATCAAAGTTGTATATGGAATATGGTTGCTTGGCTATTGGGAGGGATGTGAGGCTTGGGCTTTCAACCATTTCTCCTCTTGGCTCACCTCAGCCACACTAGGGTGACCAACCACCTAGCTTTATGGTTTTAGTGCTGAAAGTCCTGCCAAATGCCATGAAATTTCTCAGTCTTAGGCAAACCAGAACAGTTGGTAACACTAGCCATACCCCATAATCAAGACACTTGGTGTCTCCAATCCCAAGGCCATTCCAGATCCTGCCAGGTAAGGGTTCTGAAGTGGGCTTCCGCAGCAGGCTTGGGATTCTGCTTTCCCCAGTCTTTTCACTTCCAGATCCCAAACTTTTGTTGACCTCTCCTGTCTACTTCTCTTTGCCTATATGGATTTTTGCTTTAGGAAAGGATGGAGATCACCATCACATGTGTAAGATTTTATATATACATATATATATATATATATATATATATATGCCTTCTAATGATTTCTTATTTTGAAATAATGATATTGTGGACTTTGGTGATTTGCCAATTCAGTATTAGAGGTTAGATTAAACTTTACCTAATAAACATTCCATGGCCATGAGAGAGGACAGTTTCTCCACAGTCCTGTGTGTTCCTGGGGCTCCCTTCCTTATCCTTTTCTCACCATGCATTACTTGGATTCTGCCTCTTATTAGTCTAGATGTGAAACTGAACTCCCTCCCAATTTCTACAAAATTTTACCCACACTCAAGGATGTAATGAATTTAGTAGGTTTTTAGAAGTTACTGCGTGGCAGGCGGTGTTACAGGGCAGGTCCCATCAGAGGGTATATGGCCTTTGGCCTTGCTCTCCTTTCCACAGCCTCTCTGGATCACAGAATACTTCTGTCTGCACCCTGATCCCTCGATGTCTTAGCTTCTACTCCAAGTGGTATATTGATGAATGCTTTTCGTTCCATGTCATAATATTTGAAATTAGGGAAGAAATTTTAGGTGTTTATTTCAGTAATTATGAAAGTCTACAGAGTGGAAGTGTTGAATGTCAAAACCTCTTGCCCTCTGAATTTAGGAAATGAAAGGAAGCATATTTTATAAAACTGACCATCTCCATTTCAGAGAATTGCATTGGTAGGTGTTGGGGAAGAAAGAGAATGGCTCACGTATCATTTCAGTACAACAGGGGAATGTCAAAGATGATGATGGAAGCTTCAATTGAGCATTCAATACACACCAAAGATTTTACTTCGGTGACCTCACTATTTATATACATAGATAAGGAAACTACAGTATATAATGGGTTAAAAACAAAACAAAACAAAACAAAAAAAGCCTTGTTCAAGTTTACAAAAGTAGCAAGTGGCAAGTAGCAGACCTGGGATTTCTTCCCAGGCAGCCTGACTACAGAGCATGTACTCTATTCCCATACTCACATCACACCAAGGATGTGGAATACTCTTTTTCACAGATGCACCTGCATGCATTTAATTTCAGAACTGCCAGAAAATAGGTGGAATGGTATTTTTCTACCCTTCTTCACACTGTGATTTATAAGGCCTGGATTTCCAGTAGCTGGGTGATCACTGGCATCCCAGAACAGCACTGAAGACCCTCTGGCTTCAGCATCTGTGAGTATGAGCAGGAGCTGCTGGGTCTAGGGTCCGCATCACAACAGCTGTCAGGATTGCATCGTCAGAGTCCAAGGGCTCTCCCAGCCGCTGCGGTTCCCTTCCCAGCAGACCTGCTCACAGTCTGCTCTCTGTGGTCTGGGTGTGCCCTTTACCCTGCTGCTGCCCAGCCCTACTGCAGTCTCTCTCCCTTCTGTGAACCCTCTGGAACCAGATCAGTAGTGAACTATTGTATGGACTGAGAGGAGACACTGGTCTTTGATGCTAATAGGAACAGTTTTCACATGGTTTGATAAACTTCATTTCCTTTTTCTTGACACTGTAGCAGTAAACATCTACAAATTTCAAAGTAGAGTCAAAAACCATTATCTTTCACATATATGTATACATATATATTTCAGTTGGGATTTTATTTATATATAATCATATATAATTATATGTATAAAATCAAGTTGAGGTCATATCTTTCTTCAACAAAGGAATAAATGCTTTCTAGAAGCAAAGAGAAGTGCTCTTACCTCCTCCAGTATTCTGATTGAAGTTTCAGACTTGTCAGTTTGGTGAAGGGCAGAATGAACTCACTGAGCCTGTGTGTCCCTAGATCTTAAAGAACACATTTGGTCCAGGTAATGAGGACTCAGTACACAGACTGAGAGAAATAAAGAGAACCTCCTGAAAAACAAGAACCATTGCAGTTTAGCATTCTCCCAAATTCCCTTAATTTCTTCTTTAAAATAAGGATGGTGACTTTCAGTTCTACATGTAAGGAGCTTGGAAGTTGTCACTCCCATCTTCACACGAAAAAAAGGTGAACAAACTGAAAATCAACGACTCTTCTTAAGTCTAGCGGAGAAGTAAAGTCACAAGGCAAACTGCCGCCTCTCATAATTGTAGAGAGAGACAGGCAGATATTGAAAATCACAGCTTAACAGAGCAGAAACTTCTGTGCAAGTCATTACTGGGGCAGGAAAACCTGAACTATAATTGATGAATTGCTGGAGGTCCCAGGTGGACCAATCTGAGAGAGGAAAATTCCAGAGGGTCCCATTCTTAGAGGGTGCCCCTTACACATTTGTAAATTTTACCTTCGTGAGCTCTATCAGGTTCTCAGAGTGAAGATCACAGAAAAAAATGTCCTCTTGCTTCCAACAGGGAGAGGGGGAAAGTAGCCATTTTGAAATATACCAGAGCGTTCTGTTCCTCTAAAACGGGGATACTAATAGTTAGACATCCTAGGGACAGTGAAAAGATTAGGTGTGATAATGCATACAAAGCACATACGACAGAGCATGTAAGAGCTGTGCTGCTATTATTAATATTTAACCATTTTCCTGTACATGAGTTGAAAGTTATCCACATCTACTAAAGAAGCTATGTATTAGAGGAAGATCCAGAAAAAGGTGAAAGGAGAGCTGCAAAAATTAGCTTGAGGAATACCTTTAAAATGTATAGTGATTTGCGTCTTGAGAGCATTACCATAATTTGGCCTACCATCATCTGCCTTCTGTGAGTCCCATGAAATAGTTATTCATTACCTGCTAAAGTCAAGGAAAGAGACAGAGAAGATTTCTGAATGCTGCTCTACTTTTCCCAGGGCTTTTCCTTTAGAGCCAGGGTTAGAGTTTAAATCTGCTAGTGCCTTGGCCACTTCCCATTCCCTGGACAGCATCCTCTTAGCTCAATGGTGAATTATCAACAGTGACACGAGGAGAGTAGTGTCTTACTGCTTCTCAACTGGCTACTGCCAGAACAAACAGAAGCAGACACTTGGAGAAACTGCTGGCAGGAGATTGCAAAGAGCATCATAGTTCCCATCCATCCTGAGAGACACACAGGGAGGCAGGCAAACGAGTGCACAGACGAGGACTTTCCCCAGGAGAAACAGACGGGGGTCTAGATGACAGATATTTGGCTATCCTAACTTTTAATATTTTCTTTCTTGGCTTTAAAATTTTAGTCTTTACTTTGGAGCTCTCAGAAATAATTATTTTTGCTTTTCTTTTCTTTTTCCCCAGGTGACAATTGAGATTTGAAACTGCTTTATGTACCTCTGCACTTACAATCTATATGTCCCATCCTTACTTTCACCACTCTAATCTCAAAGAAGAATTGCATTTTTTTTTTTTCTGGATAATTTACCCTTGTTCCTCCTCCCACTGGCCCTCAGCCTATTATCAGTAGTAGTAGCTGGAACATAGTAACTGTAAAGTGAGTTTTTCTCATCAGTTCCTCAAAATGGCTTAGTGGGCCGGGCGCGGTGGCTCACGCCTGTAATCCTAGCTCTCTAGGAGGCCGAGGTGGGTGGATCGTTTGAGCTCAGGAGTTCGAAACCAGCCTGAGCAAGAGCGAGACCCCGTCTCTACTAAAATTAGAAATAAATTAATTGGACAACTAAAAATATATAGAAAAAATTAGTTGGGCATGGTGGTGCATGCCTGTAGTCCCAGCT
>CAUYRB010090886.1:0-34472 GCA_963574695.1 Propithecus perrieri | reverse complement strand
GGCATCTCATTGTCCTGCATACGGTAATGAGATAAAGAAGTTAAGATACAAGAAGTTAAGATGCAAACGTCTGCTTCCCTTAAGCAATCGTCTGGAAGGAATGAAAATGTATTTTTCTCAGGGCGCCCAAGGTAGTCACGTGCCAGGAAGTAGCTGCTGGACATAGAAAAAGCATATAATAAAGCTACTGGTAGAATTGTCTACTGCAGTCTTGTATGTCCTTGTGTGTGTCTGTGTGTTTCTTTCTGTGTCCATCCCCCGTTCTGCAATCCGGGCCGCGACACATCACAGCTCTCTACAACCTCAAATGCCTGGGCTCATGCGATCCTCCTGTCTCAGCCTCCTGAGTAGCTAAGAATACGGGTGCGTACCACCATGCCCAGCTAATTTTTGTATTTTTTGTAGAGACAGGATCTTGCTGTGTTGCTCAGGCTGGTGTCAAACTCCTGGCCTCAAGTGATCCTCCCGTCAGCCTCCCAAAGTGCTGGGATTACAGACATGTGCCACTGCTCCCAGCTGCATTTTTTTTTTTAAATAAATAGAAGGAATACAGTCTAAAGTAATGGTAAAAAGTATAGTATAGTAAACATATAAACCAGTAACACAGTTGTTTATTATCATCAAGTACAGTCATCCCTCAGTATACTTGGGGGATTGGTTCCAAGACCCCCAAATATACCAAAATGCACGCATGTTCAAGGCCCACATTTGGCCCTGTGGAACCCATGTCTGCAAAAATTAGGCCCTCCATATACTTGGGTTTCACATCCCACGAATGCTGTATTTTTGATCTGAGTTTGGTTAGCAAAATTCCATGTGTAAGTGGACCTGTGAAGTTCAAAGGGTCAACTGTATTATGTACTGTGCATATTGCATGTGCTGGAATTTTATATGACTGGCAGCACAGTAGGTTTGTTGACACCAGCATCACCACAGACGTGTGAGAAACGTGTGCTGTGACTGCTACAACCTAGGCAATGGGAATTTTTCAGCTCCTATAATCTCATGGGACCACCGGTCTTAGGGTCTGTCATTGACTGAGATGTGTGGTGCATGACTGTATAAATGACTACAGTGTGGGTTTCCTACATTTGATTCAAGCTGTGTGTCTTGTAATAAACTACTTGATTATAATATTTTCTCTCAAAACATTGCTAGGTTCTGATTACCAATATTTTCTCTAGAATTTTTGCCTCTGTATTCATAGGTGAGATTGGCCTGCAGGGGTGGGTGGGTGGGGGTGTGTGTGTGTGTGTGTGTGTGTGTGTGTGTGTGTGTGTACGCGCGCGCACGTGCCACACACGCTCATACATGCACAGTACTATCAGTTTTTGGTATCAGCTTTAGGCCACCCTTGTAGGGTGAGCCCCTTTCTATGCCCAGGAATATTTTTAATTAGCAGTTTAATAACTGGAAATATGTTTCCATCCATAAAAGTATTTGGGACCAGTGACTTTTGAGGGGTAGATTTTTTTAAGACACTCTTTTCTATTTCCCTGATAGTTATTGATCCATTCTGGTTTCTAACTCTTCTGGCTTCATTCTTGTTGAGTTATATTTCTCATTCAAGTATCCAATTTATCTATATCTTTAAGTTTTTGGTGTATAGTTCTAAGTATTTCTTATTTAATTCAGATCTATGTCAAGTGGTAACATCTTTCTCCTTCCGAATATCAGATATTTGTGTACTCTCATTGTTTCTTGATTATATTTATGTGTTCAGGGTCCCCAAGACCACCTTCAGGTTCAGTGATTTGCTAGAAGGACTTACAGAACTCAGAAAAGCTGTTACACTCAGCAAGGTGAAAGGCGCTTAGGGAGAAGCCGGGAGAGACTGGGTGCGGGTTCTCAGTGTCCTCTCCCGTCAGAGTCTTAAGGACAGCGATTAATTCTCCCAGCAGTGGTGTGTCACGACAAGCGTGAAGTATTGCCAACCAGGGAAGCTCACCTGTGGCTTGGTGCCCGGGGTTTTTGTTGAGGACCCTGTAGGCCTGGAGTGCCTGTGTGGCCGACCTAAGTTATTCAGTCTTGAGCCCCTGCAGGGGTTGAACTGATCTCTCATAAATCGCATTCTAGCATAAACTGTCTGGTGTGGCACAAGGCCCCAGGTAGGCAAAGATACTCTTACCAGGCAGGGTAATTTGCAAAGGCTTAGCAGTTACCTTTCAGGAGCTGGGCCAGGGCCAAACCTGTCTTTGGAATGTGCTAGATCTGGACATCCTAGACCTGCTGAATTAATACTTCACTGTGCAGTTTGCGAGATGTTCAGTCTGTTTTACTATAGTTTGAGACAACATACTTTTGATTTTGTCAGTTTTACTGTGCAGGTTTTTGGGGAGGGGAGGGGGACAGAGGATTGTAATTGATTGCTTTTTCTTTTAATTTAGTTCTCTTGTGTCTCTTGGTTTACTTTTTCAGTCTTCCTGAAATGAATACTTAATTCATTCACATTTTCCGTCTTTCTAATTAAAAGTATTTAAAGCTATGAATTTTATTGGGAGCAGTTTTGTCTATATCCCATTGATTTTTGACAACTAGGGATCTTGTTCCTGTCTGTAATTCTTTTAATGGTGGTTTCCTCTTTGACTCAGGATTTTTTAAAAGAGTTTTTGATAGTTTCTAGGTAGAAAGAAATGTTTTTAAATCTTTTTGTTTTTAATTTCTGATTTTATTGCGTTTTAGAGAAAGTGGCATAACTTTAGCTTGATTTTTAATTAGGTCAGTTACGTGAGGTCCCCGTCTCATGGAAGATTCCGCGATGTAGGTGCGCACAGGCGAGCATCTGAGTGTGCTCCCTTCCTTCCCAGTCCTGGGGATTCTCCCCTCCTCGGAGATGATGGCTGTTAAGTTCTGTCCTTTCAATTCTTTCTAGTGGTTTTCCCCCCACTTATGTTCACACTTGTGATTGCATGTTTTTTACTTTTTGCAATTTATTGAGATAATTTTGTGATAATTTATGATCAGCTCATAGGTAATTCAGAGTTATGTATTTTGATGTGTGTACATTTAAAGTGTGGCAGTTTGTATGAAACAGTCTTTATCTCAACTGGATGTTGATTCTTTTCCATTTGGAAGGACCGTTTGTTTGGCCATTGGTCACTTACCCTGTTTTTGATCACAGAAGCAGTGCCTGTTCCTGGCAGAGGGCTAGGAAGTGGTCATCTGCTGTTTTGCCCCCCAGGACACTGCAGCTACGCATTGGCACTGTGTCCAGTAGGGGGGTGTGTTTGTAAATTGGCATCATGAAACATATGCCAACCAGTTTCGTGTTCTGGTATTTTCTGTTAGTATTGTATTGATTGTCTCTTCCATTCCTTATTAATTAATCTTCAATAAGATGGCTCTGATAGCAGTGTTTCATCCCATAGACGTGTTCATACTTACCCCATTGTGTACTTATTTGCCAGAGTTTTCACGATTCTGATAACACACGTGCTTTGAGATGCCAGATTTCGATGTTTTCTCAGGTGGCTGAATTGTACGAAGAACTGAAGAATAGAATCTCACAGTTCAACATGTATGTGGATTCGCGGCGACCTGTCATGGACCAAGAGTATATATACAAGCAGCGATTCATCCTGCAGGTGTGCTGGAGTTGCCTGGCTTCTCTCTACTGATTGTTTCTGCTTCCCAGGGCTCGTGGTTGAGGAAGTGCTAACTCCTGCTTTCTGATACTGACCTGCTTTGAAGATTTTAGATCCATAGTGCTCACGCTGTATTTGGGAACCAAGAAAAATTCTTATGTTTGTTCTCTGTGTCATTAAGTTGATGATCTACCTAGAGAGGGTTTATTTATTTATTAACCACTTAGAGGGTGTTTATTATTTATTTATTTGATGGATTCAGACGCATTTCTGATTTCCAGAGGAGTGTTGTGTGTAGAGCACCAGCTGTTATCATTGCTCAGATCCTGTTGTTTTACCTTTTAAGAAAGTGAAAATGCTCTTAATATTGTTCAGTTTATGTCGCTGAATATATTATTTTAACTTAGGCTGTGGATTCTGATCATTAGAAGTTAGATGGAGGCTTAGGAGTTTCGAGGAAGAAAATGTGTCCTGGTAGGTGGAGGATGCTTCTGCTTTGGATTTTGGACGAGGGCCGGCTGATGCGTGCAGAACCGGGTGTGAATGTGGGTGCCTGTAAACGGGGTGTGCTGGGAATGCGAGAAGTTTTCTGGATGTAAAATTGCCTTAAGGCTGGGCGAGGGTCTTCTGTGGGTGTATGTTTCAAACAGGGTATATTTTTATTGAAGAAGGGACTCTTTGCAGAGTGCTTTTCAAAGGTGAATGTTGGGTGCCAGCCTGCTGCCCTGGGTCTAAGTTACCCAGTTGGAGTTTTATCTGAACATCTGTTAAAGTACTGGACCTGCGGACGTGTGCCAGGGAGAAGGTGGAGAGAGTTGCCCAACCCCTGGGGGCTTTGTTTGTATCATCGTTGAACTCACTGCTGTTTCCTAAACCTCATTCTGAGATGTACTCAGGCTATTTTGAAGAAAGACTGTGTATAAAGCGTTTCTGTTACAGTGAAATAACCAGAAATGTGACTCTCTGCTTAGTCAGTGAAAGATCTAGATGCCCGTCTTTTACATTTATAGATGTTATATCATGCTGGGATGAGGTTGGGATGTTGGTGAGAATAACTGATAAAATAATGCTGTTACTTCATGAAAATGAGTTTCTTTTCCAGGTTGTGTTGGCAGGTGCTTTTTATCCAAATTACTTCACTTTTGGACAACCTGATGAGGAGATGGCCGTGCGGGAGCTGGCTGGCAAAGACCCAAAGACAACTGTTGTGGTAGGTGCCGAGGGTGAGCAGCCCTCCCTGGGGTGGTGGCTGAGCCCTGGGTTTCCACGTGGAGCTTCATTTTAGCGTGGCCAGTGCAGAATATTCTGTTTCTCTGTCTCTATTTCTGCGCGTGCCGGTGGATCTTGCCCTGGAATGAAAGTTGGGCTTGTTTGGCCTTTTCAGATGCACCTGCTTGTCCCTCAGTCTTTTGCCTCATTTTTACAGACCTGGCCTTAGGGGAAAGCCTTAAGGATTTATGTGTTCATGGCTAATGCTGATTTGATCGTGTGCCATTTTGAAGGATTTAAGGCACTCGTCCATAAGTTTAAAAACATTCTGTTACTTAACAGCTTCATTTTACACAAAATAAAACGATATCGTCAGCAGCTTAGGTCAAGCCAGTGATTTCCCCAACCTGGGTGCCCAGCAGAACTGCCAAGAGACTGTTTATTTAATTTACTGATTTATACATTCAGACTTGAGGGCCCCACAAGATCTGAGCTAGGAGGTGTGGCCTGGAAATCAGCATTTAAATGCTTTGGCCGAATCTCATGGCCAGCCTCAGGCGCTGACCACTGGAGCATCTGCAGGCCATGTGATTGGCAGCAGTGAGATTCACAGCTGGAGTACAGCCTTCGGGAGTTGAACCGGAGTGTTGCTGGACTGTCTGGTTGTGGTACTTGCCTGTATCCACTAAAGGGTATAAAAAGCACTTGAAGTTAGTGCCTGGCGCATCACAGTGCTTGGACGTCGCCAGCTTTTACTCCTGTTGTTCCACCACCACTGCTGTCACTGAAGAAACGAGTTCACAAGGAGGGGTCACAGGTGACTGGAGCGTTCCAGTCCCCCCGAGCTCTCTGATGAGCTTTGAGAGGGGCTGGTGCTCCCGCTGGAGACCAGAGGGGCAGCTGAGATGTAGTTTATGCTTGTGGACGGGATTTGATTTAAAAGGCTGGCTTTGGCTTCGTACAGCTGCCGCAGGTCGCTGGCCTGGGACCAGTGTTCTTCTTGGCCCTTAGGGTGGACTAAGCTCCTTGGTTGGCGACCTGTCTCATCCCTTGGTCCCTTCGTGGTGTTCTTCCTTTGGCCATGCACGGGGGAAGGGTCCTGTGGGGATCTTCCTCAGACATGGAGCTGTACTCACCCCGGTGACAGGCAGCCCAGTCACCATGCACACCGGGGCCAGAAGTTACCTACCCTGGGCATCATAGAAGCTACATGATAGCTAGCTTTGTTTATCACTTATTTGAGAGGCTGTGTGTTAAGCACTTCTTATTCTTCTCTGAGCCTCACGCTAACCCTTTGAATTGGGAATTTATCATTGTCATCCTTATTTCATGATGTGGCAGTTGAGTCTTAAGGCACTTCTGTAACCTGGCTAAGGAGACATACAGCTTCAGGGAGTGACAAGATTTGAGCTTGAACCTGAGTCCCAGCCATGCCTGCACTTACCTCCTGTCCTGGGCCCTGAGACAGACAGGCCTGCTCACTGGGCAGGGGCCCCTCGCAGAGCCGCAGCTGGCACAGAGGTCGCCCTGGATCAGGAGGAAGCAGGAGATGCTGGGAGAGCGTGGACGCAGCCCAGCATGCTGCAGGGCGAGAGCTCCCTCTGGCTCTGGTGGTGAGGAGACGCTCCCTCCTCCGCTCAGCTGCACATTGTCCTTTAGAGTTTACATTCTCATTGTGCTTTACGTGGAAATACTATGTTTTTAAAAGACGTGTTTAGTCAGCTTGATTATTATAAGATAAAATAAAACAGGATAAACAGAAATTTTAATTTTGCTGTATTAGACTACTAGACTGTTTACTACTAGAGTAAGAATTAGCCTTTATTTAACATTTATTATTAAAACTTAGTTATAATTTAAAAGTCATTAAGCCATTAAAGACACTGATCTATAGAGTCTATATGTTATGGTTAAAGATTGTAAACTACGTTTTTGCAAACTACAATAACGTGCAGCCGCTTTGAGCTTATGAATGTCATAACTGCCTTGCTGGCTCTGTGTCTCCCGCTCTGATTGATGCTGTGTTATGTTTGACAGCTGAAGCACATTCCTCCCTACGGGTTTCTCTACCACAAACAGCTACAGTCTCTCTTTAGACCGTGTGGGCAAGTCAGATCCATTGTATTTGATGGTGCAAAGTAAGTAGTATATTTTTGTAATCAGCTGCAATTATGAAAGAGGCAAAAAGTTTTAAATATTTACAGATGCCAGTTCTCAAAACTAGATGCATGTGTAAATGGGTCTTCACGTAGGGTGCTTCCGGAAGCTCTTAAAATGGAGCATTGGTTTATCTTATTGTTAGTAGCAATTTATCTTTTCTTTCAACTAAGTGATCTCCTAAAGGAACTGAGCTGTGTGGGCAGTGGCCAGGGTGGTCAGTGTGGTGCTGGGGTTGATTCTGTGAGAGTGGTCTTTGCTTCAAGGCACCTGTCCCCAGGATTTTCTTTCTGAGTCACTAGTAATCGTTATGTTGTAGGCTAGGAGGATGCCCCCAAATAGTGTATCTGCATATAATTATTTAAAACATATATGTTCTAAATATGTTTAGAAGACAAACACTGTAAAAACTCAATTACATTTGGCCCTGTTTTAATTTCAGGTAAAGAACAAATGGTATGTTTTGGAGTGTCACTGTAAATTTTTATTTTGAACAAGAAATGTTTATGCATAAAAAAGACTATTTATAGTTTTAAAATGGATTTTTAATTTTTAAAGGTAGAAATTGTTTCCTAGTGTTACAGAAATGTTTTATAAATTTTTATTTAACTTGGCAAAGCTTTGTCAATCTAGTAAATAAGAACATTTTCACTTTGTCTTTGATTAATGTCCAGTTAACTCAAGCTGAATGTATCAAATTCGTTTTCAGCTTGGATTAATTCTCTCTAATATTTTAAGTTCCATTTCTATGATTAATGTATTGATTTTCTTTGTAGGCCTATAGATCCCTCGTGAGGCAGATTCATAACTTTAACAAGAAAAACTTTTCTAAACACTTACAACCACCCTTATAGATTTAATGAATTAAATTTATAGTGTCTGAAGTTTTCTTAAATATTCTAATATAAATTATAAGCAGTCATATTCTTAGTCATGTATAAAAATCACGAGTTTAAAACTGGAATCACAGCTAAACAATTCTTGAATATTGAAAGTCCTCTTACCCTTTTTGAGTTTCCGGTTGTGCATGGATGTTCCTTTGACTGAGTGGTCAGAAGTCTGGGCGCTCACTAAGGTTGCAGCGTCTTTGTTCACTCATCTCTGCTACTGGACTAGATTCTGTATTTGTTTCATATTCTTCCTGTTCGGGACCTCTTTATAGGTACTTATTTGTATTTTATTGCATTCCTCATGTTTCCAGCTTTTTAGTCACATTACAAATGTCATGCCAATTGTTTTTGGAAGTAATGGTATTCTTTTAGGTTATATCAGTACCTGTTCTTGGGATTCAAGTATTTAAAGGCAAAGAAAGATATAAAAGAGTAATTCAAAGAACAAGAACTATATTCTGTTTTGGATACAGCAGGGCCTACTTTATGCAGAACGTGTGTGAGGTGCAAAGGGCTTTTGGGCCCAGGGGCACAGGCGGGACCTGGGCACACTTTGTCCCGTAAGAACCTTTCAGCTCAGTGGCAGGGGTGGAGAGTAAAATTGGTTCTACAGACATTTGCCTGTTGTGAAGGTTCAAAAGAGAGTCCCAGAAGGTCAGAAGATGTTCTCTCTGAGGCCCAGTGTGGGCGCAGTAATGCCCACTCAGGACTCCTGGGGTGGACGTTGGGTGCTAGGCCTTGGCGGTGGAGGGACAGGTGGAGCAGGGTCGGGTTGGTGCTGCAGCAAGAGGAGGGTGTGAACTGGTCTGGACCTGGAAAGTGTGGGACCATGGGGGAACAGCGACAGTCTGGGCGGGAGCTGCTTTGTGTCAGATGGAGCCTGTTTTGTAGGGGGCCAGTCTCTATCTCTTGGATGGTCTTCTGTGGCAGACTGATGAGTGTGAACAGAAATGGATGGGTACTTGGAGGCCCCGAGTGTTCTGATCTGAACTGGGTTTCCTGGAACTTAATCAGGGGTAAATGAAAGTAGATCAAGACAAGAGAGGAGGAGGCCAGGCCTGGAGTCTTGGCAGCAGCGAAAGCAGAGGCAGTGAGAGTGTGAACCAGTCTTGAAGTATTTGAAATGGAAAGGAGGCAGCAGGCAGGAAAGACGATCTCTTGGGTCTGGCTGATGACCGCATGTGGAGGACAAAGGAGAGAGGAGGCCAGGAGGGTCGGGTCTTCCAGCCTGGACGCTCAGGAGCACAGGGCTGCAAGGGGCATATGCTGAGGTCTGGAGTTGAAAAGAAATTACTTCTAAGGAGAGACTTAGGAGCCCTCTAAAGAAAGGGCCTAGCGGAAGTGTGTGAGTCAGGCAGCGGGTGGAAGGCACGCCTGCCTGTGGTAGTGAGGAGGAGCCATCTGCAAAGGAGGGCTGCAGGGGAGTGGCTCAGGACACACCCTGCCTGACGCTCTTGGGCTCAGCATCCTTCCATGTCACTCAAGAGGACACATTTCCTCGAGAGAGCTCTTTTCCAAGTGGTTTTGTAATAGCGCAAGGGGTCACGAGTCTGTGCGGCTGTGGGTGACATCTTGACCAGGGGCATTAGGACACCTGCACACAGACAAGGTAAACTCGAGGGTCTCCTCGTGTGCAGACATCCTGCAGGCACCCTGCCCACGCCTGCTGCCCCCCCTGCAGACAGGGCTGTAGGTGGGGAGGGGGCAGTTATCAACATTACTTAGTGTAATAGATTTAATGGGGGAGCACAAGGATCACTGAGCTGTGCATTTGTGTGGCTTTCTGTGTTTGTGTTTTATTTTATAATAGTAAAAAAGCAAACCTGTCATTCTGTTATAATTATGAAAATTAAGATTTCTTAGCTGAAAATTTCTTGTGACTTTAGTGTTCTGAGTTATGCTGTACAATGGTTATATTTGGTTTTAGTTTAATGCATGCCATTGTAACTTTTATTTCTCTTAGTGAATAATTTTCCCTTATATCAATAAATACTTGTTATTGAGTAATTATAGATTGAAGAGTTGCTGGCATTTTTGAGGAGAGATGTGACAGTGAGAATTTCTGTCTGATCTTAAGAGAAATGAATATGCAGTGCTTTTTTATCAGATGCCTGATAAGTTTATGTTTTAATTTACATTCGTGGCACAGAGCCTTTGTGGAGTTTTCGCGTAATCCAACGGAGAGATTTAAAACTCTTCCTGCAGTGTATATGGCAGTTAAGATGTCTCAGCTGAAAGTCTCACTGGAGCTCAGTGTGCACTCTGCAGAGGAGATTGAAGGGAAGGTGCAAGGAGGGAGTGTGTGCAAGCTCAGGAGCACGAGGTATTTGCAGAAGGGAGGGGTAGACTCTTTCCACCTGCTTTCATGTTTTCAAACATTATTTTAAAATGACTGTTGCTCTGACTTTGCTTTAGCTCACATTAAAAGTTTGTAGCCAGGTGGAGCTGCCTTTGAGTCCTGTTTTCATCATGTCCTCACTGTGTGTCCTTGCGCACATTACTTAACCTCTCTGAACCTCAGTTTTTTTCACCTGCTTAATAGATAGGATACCTATTGTGCAAGGCTGTTGAAAGGATTGAGTGAAATCATTAATGTAACTTTTAGTGTAAATAGTAGGTATGAAATCTGATGTTAATTTCCTTTCTTCCTCCTTACAGTTACGCGTTTCCTTTTGAGAATTCTCTTATTAAGCAAAATGGAGTGTTCTTTGTTTGCAGCAGAGCAGACAGTGGGATGGAATGGAGCTGCAGTTGGGAGCACCTGTCTGCTTGCCAGAGTGCACTGCCCTTCCTTGCCTGGTGGCGTTTCTCCCTCCACCCAGTGGGGTGGGGTAGGGCTGGGACCCTGCACGGGGCTGGTTGGCTCAGGAGTTAGTGGCACCTGCCATTGAGCTCATGGCTCTTTTTCTCCTGGACCATATTAAATCACCCTGTGGTATTTGTGGCAGATTGGTTTGCCTTTTTGGCCATATTTTCACAGTCACATGTGTAAGAAGTCTCATTCATCATTTCTTATTTGTCAACTTTTTAATGCCAAGAGGAACTCGGCAGGAATCTGAAGAACTGGTGCAAGAAGGGAAGTAGGTTCCATCTAGTTTCACCCAGTGTGCGATGTTTGGCTTCTGAGTGTTTGGGAGTGTGGTGGGTTCCGTCCTCCACACAGAGAAGCCCCTGTCCCGCTGTTAGACCAGACCTGATTGACAGTTGCACCTGAGGGCTGGGTGCCTCTGCCTGAGCCACTCGTCAATAAATGGGTCTGAAGATTGGGAAAGGAGTTGGCTCAGGATCTCGCTTATAATTCTTTCCCTTCATTTTGGAATAAAAGTATTAGGAACAGAACATTTATTTTTATCAAATTTGTCTCTTATATCTCAGGACTTTAGCATTTACTGTCTTATTGCTTTAAGAGATGAATTATATTTCTTGGGTTTATTAGACAGTCGTGTGTGTGTTTTCTAACATAGCACTGAGCCAATTAGACTTCTAAAAGTCAAAGCCACTCACTTCTGAAATCACAAGTTAGGAAACATTGCAGGTCCTAGATTTGGAATTTATACCCTTGAAAGTGAACGTGGATATTTTCTAAGAGTCTTGGCTTTTAGGATGTGTTCCTGGAGGGTAGTGTATAACTACTGGGGTGCGTACCCCTTCCAGGACAGTTCAGGAACCCACCAGAAATCCATGTTTGAAATGAAATCAAGTTTGTCATCTCTGGCTTTAGTTATTTTATTAAAATGTTATCTACTTGTATAAATATGAGAATAGCTCAAGTGAAAACTTTACATTTGTAAACATATTTTCTTTGTAACACTTGATTTTTACTATCTTTTTAAAAAAATTGCAAAGGGTGAATGTGGACTTCCAGAAGCAGACAATAGATCCCATGCAAGTCTCGTTTAACACGCCAGACAGGTCCTGGACCGCTACAGATCTGCTTCTAACGATTGATGTCACAGAGGTAAGAATGATGGCATTGAGCTTTTCCTTCTTCTTGATCTAAAATTGTCATGTTATATATGCGAAATAAGTTCATACACACACAACCTGCGCACCTGAATAATCTAGTAATTGTGGGTGAGTTTCAGTTATTGTACTTGTTAAATTGAAATGTGGCTACCTAAAATGGAAAACAAAAAAATATTCATTTTAGAATCAAAGTTAATTTTTGAAATGTCATATACATTTACACAATGCTAAAATAATTGGATTTAGGAAGATACATGTTAAAAATACTAATTAAAATAACGATATATGCCTGTATAATTCAGTTTATATTGACAAAACTAGCATCAGTACCATTATTATTTGAGTATGGTTTTCACTTTAAAATAAAATTTCAGTTAAAATACTTGTATGCTTTCTGGCAAATCTGTAGCTGCACATTGGGAAACTTCTTGTAGAGTCTGGATTGCAGACTCTGGGGGGCCGGCCCTCAAGGTCTTGGGGCAGCAGTGGGCAGAAGCTGCTCAGCAGTGCCCTTCTGGATGGAATGTCCTCTCTCCCATTCCTCCCACTCGGCACTGCTTGTCTGGTGGGCTGTGCCGCCCGCGCCACCCCGCAGGGCACCTGCAGGCCCTGTGGTAATGGCTTTCCTCTTGGGGCTCAGCACAGATGAAGTGATTCTTCTGTGCACTCTTGTATGCTAATGAGTCTTGTACCCCCAAGAAAATGATGTGTGACACACGTTTCCTCACTTGTGTTGACCAGGGAGCCCCTCCTCTTTCCACAAGCACCTATTTAACAGCCTGTAGAAGCCCTGTGTTCCAGGGAGTGCAGCTTGTGGAATGCTGTGCGGCGCGGCACGCCAGCCGTGGTTCTAGCTGGCGGTCCTCCTGCAGAGTCCTTTCCAGGTTTCATCTCTGCTCCTCTTCCTCTGCCTTTTCAGGTGGTTGAAGTGGGACACTTTTGGGGATATAGGATTGATGAAAAAAATACGGAGATTCTGAAAAATCTTACTGCTGAAATAAACCAGCTGAAATTGGTACCCTTGGCCACTCACCCACATCCAGACTTGGTCTGTCTGGCACCTTTTGCCGATTTTGACAAAGAAAGCTACTTTAGAGCTCAAATTCTTTATGTTTCTGGAAATTCTGCTGAGGTATGTTTTTCTGTAACAAATCATTCAAAGAGAAATGAGACAAACTTATAGCAGTTTACAGAACATCTTTTGTAATTATCGGTGGAAATTAAATTTAAAATAATTATAATTAGAAAAGTAGTCTAAATTATTTCCCTCATTAATATGTGGATTTAAGCTCAGGTCACTCTAAGAATTCCATACTTACAGGATTAGAGGGGACCACTGCATTGCTAGTGCTCAAGCAGGATGTTGCTTTTGACTCTGTACTAAAGAGTATGCCTGCGTTATTTTCCAGGTGTTCTTTGTAGATTATGGTAATAGGTCTCATGTGGATCTGAATCTTTTAATGGAGATTCCCTGTCAATTTCTTGAACTTCCCTTTCAGGTAAGATAGAGAACATTCCATGGAATAAATGTTGAACGCTAGATCTGATTCTCGAGGTCGTATTCCCTCCCTACCCCAGCTTCAAACTTTGCAAAAAAAAAAATTGTTTTAATTCAGTAGTGTTTTCTAATACTGTTTCTAAGATTTCTGGTTATGTTGAAACCAGACAGAATTTGGTTGAGCTGGAGACATATTCACATACACCTTTCTGTCAGTATGAAAACAATCTAAAAGTTACTCTAAACTCTTTTGCTGTTAAAAAATTAAAATCAAGTTTCTTTAACTAGGAAATCCTCACTACCCAAAAATTACTTTTTGTAACATTTTTATGTGAACACTGTTAAAGGTACATGAACAAGGCCACTTTCAGTGGCGTTTGGGATGAGTGTTTGCTCATTTATAAAACTGTTTCAGCCATGCCCTTCTGTCCTGTAGGCTTTGGAATTTAAGATTTGCAAAATGAGACCATCAGCAAAATCTCTTGTCTGTGGCGAGCACTGGAGTGACTTGGCCAGCCAGCGGTTTGCCTCCCTAGTGAGCGGCTGCGCTCTCCTGGTGAAGGTCTTCTCTGTTGTGCACAGTGTCCTGCACGTGGACGTGTACCGGTACTCGAGAGTCCAGGACGCCATCAACATAAGAGACGTCCTCATCGAGGAGGGCTATGCCGAGCTCATGGAGGAGTCCTATGAGTCGAAAGTATGTGCTGTTGTTCTTGGTTTGGGGGGTATGGGGGGGCATGGGGGGCTTTTCTTCCTCTGTGAGCATATTGAGGGGTGAATAGACAGAGTTTCTCCGTCATTTGGTGTACCGTACTTGTGTGAAGACCTGTGGTGCCATTTTGAATGTCTTCTAGATTTCTCCGAGACTAAATTATGGTGGCTGGATAGTTACTGTTTTTGTTTGTTCATCTTTTTTTTTCTTAGAATGAAAATTAGATTTGATTCTCTATTTGGGGAGTTCTAAAAGTGAATTCTAAGATTTATCTCCCTAATGGAAGTAGTTAATATTTCTTGCAGATATTTCAAGCATTTTAAAATTTATTTCAACTATTTCAGAATCAGTTTTAAAGTTATGTGTCTTGGTCTGAAGGTTTTAGAGAGTCAGCTATTTTTTCCTTTTATTTTTAGTTGATACATAAGAATTGTACATATTTATGAGATACAGAGTGACATTTTGATATGTGTATACAATTTGTAATGATCAAATCAGGGTAATTAGCAAATCAGTCACCTCAAACATTTATCATTTTGTGTTGTAAACGTTCAAAATCCTCACTTCTAGCTTTTTGAAAATCTTCATTAAATTCTAGTTAACCATGTTCACCCTTACGTATATAAGGCACTGTAACTTATTCCTCTTCTCCATTTCCGCATCCTTCCCAGCCTTTAATACTCACAACTCTACTCTCTACTTACATAAATTCAAATATTTTTAGTTCCCACAGGAGTGAGAACGTGCAGTGTTTATCTTTCGGTGCCTGTCTTTTTCCCTTAACACGATGTCTTCCAGGCTCATCTGGGTTGCCAAGAATGGCAGAATTTCCTTTTTTATGGCTGAATAGAATTCCATTGTGTATATATCACATTTTCTTTATCCAGTCATCTGTCGATGGACATTTAGGTTGATTTCATATCCCAGCTATTGTGAATAGTGCAGATATCCCTTTGATATTTTGATTTCCTTTCCTTTGGATAAATACCCAGTATTAGGATGGCTGGATCATACGGTAGTCCTATTTTTAGTTTTTATAGAAACCTTCACATTATTTGACATAAAGGCTGTACTGATATTCCCACCAACAGAGTATAAGAGTTTCCGTTCCTCAGCATCCTCACTAGTATTTATTTTTAGTCTTTTTGATAGTAGCCATTCTAACTGGGGTGAGATATTTTATTGTGGTTTTTTATTTCTTTTCCTAATTGTGATGGTACTTCATTGTGGTTTTGATTTGCATTTCCCTGATAATTAGTAATGTTGAGCGTTTTTTCATACGTGGGCCATTTGTATATCTTCTTTTGAGAAATGTCTGTTCAGATCATTTGCTCACTTTTTAATTGGATTGTTTGCTTTTTTTTTGCTGTTGGAGTTCCTTGTATGTTTTGGATATTAGTCTTTTTTTGGATTAATGGTTTGCAAGTATTTTCTTCCATCTTACAGGGTGTCTGTTCACTCTGTTGATTGTTTCAGTTGCTGTGCATATTTTTAGCTTAATATAGTCCCATTTGTCTATTTTTGTTGCCTATGCTTTTGAAGTCTTAGCCATTAAAATTTTTGCCCAGACCAATCTCCTGAAGCATTTCCCCTATGTTTTCTTCCAGTAGTTTTATAGTTTAAGGTCTTACATTTAAGTCTTTAATCCATTTCGAGTTGATTTTTGTTTATGGTGAGAGATAGGGGTCTAGTTTTATTCTTATACATGTGATTATCCACTTTTCCCAGTACCATTTATTGAAGAGACTGTCCTTTCCTCAATATATGTTCTTGGTGCCTTTGTTGAAAATTAGTTGACTAGAAATATGTGGATTTATTTTCGTGTTCTCTATTCTGTTCCATCGGTGTATGTGTCTGTTTTTATGCCAATACCTTTCTGTTTTGGTTACTATGGCTTTGTAGTAAATCTTGAAATCTGGTAGTGTGTTGCTTCCCACCTTGTTCTTTTTGCATAGGATTGCTTTGGTTATTTGGGGTCTTTTGTGGTTCCATATGAATTTGAGGGATTTTTTTTCTATTTCTAGAAATAATGTCATTGGTGTTTTGATTGGAATTGCATTGAATCTGTAGATTACTTTGGGTAGTATGATCATTTTAACAATATAAATTCTTCCAATCCATGAACAGGGGATATCTTTTCATTTGTTTGTGTTCTCTTCAGTTTTTTTCATTAGTATTTTTTAGTTTTCCTTGTAGAGATCTTTCACATGCTTGGTTATTATTCCTAGGTTTTTTTAATGGCCATTTTAAATGGGATTGCTTTCTTAATTTCTTTCTTAGCTAGTTTCTTGTTGGTATATGGAAACAATACTGATTTTTATATGTTAATTCGTGTATCCAGTAACTTTACTGAATTCATTTATTCTAGGAGTTTTTTGGTGGAGTCTGGGATTTTCTATATATAAGATTATGTTGTCTGCAAAGAGTGACAGTTTGACTTCTTCTTTTCCAATTTGGATATCTTTTATTTCTCTGTCTTGCCAGATTGCTCTGGCAAGGACCAGTACTATGTTGAATAGGAGTGGTGAGAGTGTACGTCTTTGCCTTGTTCCAGTTCTGAGATGAAAGGCTTTCAGCTTTTCCCCATTCAGTATGATGTTGGCTGTGGGTGTGTCGTATATGGCATTTATTATGTTGAGGTATATTCCTTCTATGCCTGGGTGATTTCTTGTCTCAGCTATTGTGGGATATGAAATCTCACAGTAGTTTGTTGAGAGTTTCTATTATGCAGGTATGTTGAATTTTAGTAAATGCTTTTTCTGTATCTATTGAGATGATCAGTGGCCATTTTGGGGGCTGGTATTGACGGTCTTTATTCATCTGTGTAATTTCTGCTGGGGATCAGGAGAGGGAAGAAAAACTAGCAAAATGTTGGCCGGGACTCATTCAGTTTTGTAGTTCTTATGTGAAAACACTTCAGGGAATTATGTTAGTGTTCCTAGTGTAAGACCAAAATTTTGTGTATAAAAAAGTTTTTTAAAATGTTTCTTTCTTCTAAGTTCTCTGATGGCTAAATGTAGTAAAGGCTGTCATATTTATTTTGTTTGAATTTTAAAATGAACTTGATAAAATTATCTCCCTATACCTTAATGACATAGAGATCAGAGTAAGATTATGCCTGTAAAATATTTTCATTAGGTTGGAATAAAGTGCTTTTAGTATATATTTTTAACAAAAAAAACTTTTCATGTTTTGTTCAGCAAAGCCATGAGGTTCTCAAGGGTCTCTTTTCCAAATCAGTAGAAAACACAACAGATGGGTGTGTGCCATCCTCCATGAAGGACGACGAGAAGTATCTGATACGGATTTTGTTAGAGAGCTTTTCTTCCAATAAACTGGGTACTCCAAATTGTAAGGTGATGTGTAGTTGTTGTTTTAAAACATAATTTAAAAACTTAATATCATTCTACCTTTATATGCTAAACGTTGTAGCTGGTAGTCATGGTGGTTTTTTCTTTCCTGGTCTTTAAAGCTGTTACTTTTCTCACAGTGGATCCTTTATTAATAAGAAAAAAACCTGGGTTTTAATGTTCAGTGGGGTTTAGAGATAAGATAAGCTTTGACTAGTTTTTGTTTTTTTAACCTTTCTTTTCAAAGGCCACATGTGCTTGTTTATCAGATTGACAGAAACACGGCATGTGGGCTTTTGAGAACTGGTGCCAGCCTCGATTTCCCTGGCTGGCCATTGGAGTAGGTGCTGCCCGTTTGGACAAGACAGTTGGCTGGCATGTCCCTCCCTGTCAGGGATTCTGCTTCTGTTACGCCAGCCTTTTCCTGTGTGGTCTCATGCCCACCTGTTCAACTGGGTTGGTCTACTAAAATTGAAAGAATAGTATTTTTACTAAACTATTTGGAAATATTTCCTTTTTTTTGCCAAAGACTTTAACACATTGACTGCCCCACTAGAAAAAAAAAGTTTTTCCTTGGAGCCACAGTGTTTTATTACAAAAATAGAATAAAAATTTTGAAAACAAAACAATCCTTTCTAATGTAATGAAAAATTTGTTATTTTTTATTGTTTCCTGTGCATGAGTTATATGCAACTTGATTTTTTATTTTCTGTGCGTGAGTTATATGCAACTTGAAAAATAGTTCACTGGGCTCCCAAGGTGAAGAGATGTGAGTTGCATATGCTTCACGAGGCCCTGGGCTCAAAACTATCGTGAGTTAAATACAACTTACAGGGCAGTTAATGTGTTAAATGTATATATTGAGAAATGTTGGTGAAATCATTGAAGGGAATTAGTTTCATCTCAGAAAAATACCTTCTTTAAGGTACCTTTTTTTCACTGAATCTTGAAGGTGTTATGATCGAGACGAAGCCTTTTTAAAAATTATGAGCTGACTTTGGGATTTTTAAAATTCATGTTAAGTGATATCTTGCTTATTGGTAATACTTCCTGTATTTTGTGCACATAGGCAATACTCCATGGGCCTTTCAACCCTTATGAACTGAAGTGTCATAGTTTGACCAGAATATCCAAGTTCAGGTATGATTAACTTAAGTTTCCCATGAATTTTTTTCTCTGCTTCTCTACTTATAGACCCCCATTGAAAACTAATCTTTCTTTATATCTAAACTGTTGGAATGTGTTATCTTTTCTAACTCCTTCTGATTTCTCACTTAGCCCCAGATTTAAGGCATTCTTTCTCTCTTACATGAAAGCCACTTGCCTTATTTCTGCACTGCTATAAAGGACTATCTGAGGCTGGGTAATTTATAAAGAAAAGAGATTTCTTTGGTTCTCAGTTCTGCAGATAGTACAAGAAGCCTGCCACCAGCATCTGGTTCTGGTGAGGGCTTCAGGGAGCTTCCAGTCATGACAGAAGGTAAAAGGGGACAGGTGTGTCACATGGTGAGAGAATGGAGCCAGAGAGAGAAGAGGAGTGCCAGGCTCTCTCTAACAGCCAGCTCTCCTGTCAGCTGACAAAGTGAGAACTCACTCACCTCAGGGAGGATCTGTAGCCATGACCCAAACACCTCCCACTCAGCCCTACCTCCAACACTGGGAGTCAAATTTCAACATGAGATTTGAAGGGGACAAATATCCAAACCATATCATTCTGCCCCTGGCCCCCAAATCTCATGTTCCTATTACACTTCAAAATATGGTCACTCCTTCCCAGTAGTCCCCAAAAATCATAGTTCATCTCAGCATCAAAAGTCCAGAGTCTCATCTGAGACTCAGGGCAAGTTCCTTACGGCTATGAGCCTATAAAATCAAAAACAAGTTATTTACTTCCTAGATACAGTGGTGGTACAGGCATCGGGCAGACACTCCCATTCCAAAAGGGAGAAATCCGCAAAGAGCAAGGGGCAAAAGATCCCACACGAGTCTGAAACCCAGCAGGGCAGACATTAAATCCTAAAGCTCCAAAATGCTCTCCCTTGACCCCATGTCCTGCATCCTGGGTGTTGGTGGAGGGGTGGGCCCCCAGAGCCTTGGGCAGCCCTGCCCCTTGGGTCTGCTGGGCACACAGCCCACGTGGTTGCTCTCACGGGCTGGAACCTGGTGCCTGTGGCTTTCCAGGCTGGGGTTGCTGCTGCTGGTGGCTCTGCCATTCTGGGGTCTGACGGGAGGCGGCTCCCTGCTTACAGCTCCACTAGGCAGTGCCCCAGTGGGGACTCGTTGTGGGGGCTCCCAGCCCCACATTTCACCTCAGCACTGCCCTAGTAGAGCCTCTCTGTGGGGGCCTGCAGTGGGCTTCTGCCTAGGCGCCCAGGCTTCCCGATACATCCTCCAGAATCTGGGTGGAAACTGCCAGTCCTCCATCACGCTTGCGTTCTGCGGGCCTGCAGATTTAGCGCCACTTGGACACCGCCGAGGCTTGTGGCTTGCACCCTCTGCCGCAGCTGGAGCGGCTGGGGTGCAAGGAGTGGCATCCTGAGGTAGCACAGGGCAGTGGTGTCCCAGGCCTGGCCCCTAAAACCATTCAGTCCTCCTAGGCCTCTGGGCCTACAGTGGGAGGGGCAGCCTGGAAGACTCTGAAATGCTTCTGGGCCTTCTACCTGTTGTCTGGACCTGGCGCTCTTCTGTGCCTGCCCGTCTCGCTAGCAGGCGGCCGCTTTGCAGCATCCTCGGATTCCTCTCCTGAAAACGCTCCTTTCCTCTCCGCCGCATGGCCAGGCTGCGAATTTTCCAAATGTTTAGGCTCTGTTTCCCTTTTAACTATAAATTTCAACTTCACATCTTTCCTTTGCTCCAGTGTCTGGTTGTAGGCTGTTAGAAGCAGCCACGTCACGTCTTGAACACTTTGCTGCTTAGAAATTTCTCCCACCACATGCCCTGGGTCATCACTTTTAATTTTAGGCCTTCCACAAAGCCCTAGGGCGTGGACACATGCCGTCAAGTTCTTTGCTAAGGTGTGTCAAATGAAGAATGAGGAAGTTCATAAATTGGGAAGGGAGAGCTTTATTTCTTGTAAAGGGTTGCAGCCTGCAGGTGGCCATCTTGCAGGCTGGGAAGCGGAGCCTCCAGTGAGAAGCTGAGGGCAGGCGCTTCCAGGGAACAGTAAAAGAGAATTTGTGCAGAGCAAGGTGGCTGGATATCCACATTTAGTAAGCTGTAGAAGGAGTCATGGATATTTATGAGAAGAGAAACGTGCACAGTCGAGCTTCATGCCCCTTCATGGGATCCATGTTTGGAAAACGGAGCCCTCCTCATGATTCAGGGGTACAGTTTCCAGTCCTTTGACATCAGAAGGTGAAGCCAAGGACACAAAAACCCTCTTTGCGCATCATCTGTAGACAGGTCAGAACCACTCCATGGTCGGTGGCCTCTTACCATGAAGGGGTGCCAGTTAGTCCTTGTGCCAGAACCAGACAAGGGGAGGAGCAGCAGGGGTTGTTTGGAATCGGCCCTGGAGCAAGTCTTGCAAAGGCTGGTCCTGTCCGCCCTCGGGGAAGAAAGCCCCTGGCTGCTAGCAGGGCGGGGCGCGATGAGGTGTGCCCTTGACCGCCTGTGCTGTCGTGGCTGGGAACTCAGTTTTAAGATTTCTCTGGGGTCTTCCTGGCCAAGAAAGGGGTCCATTCAGTCAGTTGGGGGGCTTAGGATTTTATTTCTCAGGTGCGACAAGGGTGATCTTTGCTCCAGTTCCCTATAAAGTCCTCATTTCCATAGGAGACCTCATCAGCCGGCTCTTTACTGTCCATGTTTCTGTCAGTGTTTTGGTCACAGCCACTTGACCAGTCTCTCAGAAGTTCCGCACTTTCCCTCATATTCTGGCCTCTCCAAATGCTACCTCTGCCTCTTACCCGGTTCCAAAGCCACTCCCACGTTTTCAGGTATCTTTCTAGCAGCACCCCACTCCTTGGTATCAGTTTTCTGTCTTAGTTTTGTGTTGCTATAAAGGAATACCTGAGGCTGGCAATTTATAAAGAAAAGAGGTTTCTTCGGCTCTCAGTTCCGCAGACAGTACAGGAAGCATGGCACCAGCATCTGCTTCTGCCGAGGGCTTCAGGGAGCTTCCACTCATGACAGAAGGTGAAAGGAAGCGGGTGTGTCACGTGGTGAGAGAAGGAGCAAGAGAGGAGGAGGGGTGCCCCGCTCTTGCTAACAGCCAGCTCTCCGGCGAGCTAACAAAGTGAAAACTCTCTCATTACTGTGGGGAGGGCAGCAAGCCACCGAAACGCCTCCCACCAGGCCCACCTCCAGTGCTGGGGATCAAATTTCACCCTGAGATTTGGAGGGGCCAGACACCCAAACCCTGTTACCATTCTGTGTCAGACATTTTTGGGTACCTTTCATCAGAGACTTCATTTTTTCTGGGGCCGGGGGGGATGTGGAAGAGAAAACTGGTGATTACACTATAGGGTGAGCAGGTCTCGATGGGGTTACGGGACACTGTGAAAGCATCTGGGGCCCAGGCCACACTCAGAGGCCACGGGGATTTTCCAGAGCAGGAGATTTTGAAGTGCAGGTGTTGGGGGAGGGAAGGGCAGGTGGATGGGGCTGGTGCTGGTGTCAGGTGCACAGGCCCGACTTCGAGAGTTTGCACTCGTGAGGAGTCAGTGAATTTAGTGTCGTCGGAGAGTTGGGCAGAGGGGATGGAGGACTGCAGAGCCTATGGCAGGTGGGAGCAAGCTCTGTAGACTCATCCTGAAACCGCTGGGAAGCTTTACTACACGCAGTTTAAAATGATCGCTTTGGGTAAGCTGTGGCTTCTCAAAATACCCTGTGGGGACCAGCAGCAGGGGCATCCCTGGGAGCTTGTCAGGAATGCAGAGGCTCAGGCCGCATGCTGAAGCCTGCGTTTTCACAAGGCCCCGTGTACTGCACGCACACTGAAGTTTGAGGAGCCGCGGTGTGAAGAATGCGTCGGATCTCAGAGCCGGGGCATCTCAGGCAGCAGCACACTTCTGAGGCCGCGGTGCAGTCCAGGCGGGAAGAGTGTGGGCTGAGTCCATGGCAGGCGGTGCAGAAACAGTTTTACAAGCGCCTTCAAGAGTGGAACCGGCAGGCTGGTGCTTGATTCGAGTCAGTGATGAGGGAAGAGGGAAGGACAGGATGTTTTGCCAGGGCTGCTGCACAATTGTGCTGAGAGGTGACAGAGGTATGGGGTGGGCCACACTCAGGTCCCTCTGCTGGCATGCAGGTGTGGCCATTTCGGGTTGGGAGTGCAGCACAGAGAGTCTCGGGTAGAAGTGGAGGTTTGGGCGTCCTCAGCATGCGGTACTTCCGCTTAGGAGTGGTCAGGATCCTGCAGGAGGGAGCAGAGAAGGGAAGAAGGTGGACTCTGGTGCCACGAGGTGGTCCAGGAAGAGGAGGCATGCAGGAGGCTTGGAAGTCAAATATGTTTCCACCTGTCTAGTGTTGCATTTTCGTGTTTGACTGTATTCTTGAAATGTATTGGTTGTGGGTTGGGCGTGACACGCTGCCTGGGTGGTGGATCAGTAGCCCCTTCTCTGCGCCCCCTTCCTTCAGGTGCGTTTGGATCGAGAAGGAGAGCATCAACTCTGTCATCATCAGCGACGCCCCGGAAGACCTGCACCAGAGGATGCTGGTTGCAGCTTCCCTGTCGGTCAACGCAACTGGTAACGTGAGGGCTCTGTGGGCTCCTCCCCTCTTTTCTTTGTGTCCTGGACGTCAGTAGCCAGGAGGCCCACCCTCTGCCAGGGAGCAAGCTCGTGCCCTCGAGCGGGCTTCGAGGCTGTCTCTGAGCACTCTGGCGGATGCCGGGTTGGGAACTGGGGTGTCGTCCCTTTCCCTTGTATACAAGGACTTGGAAATCAGGGGACTCCTTGTGCGTTCATTTATTCCACCATGGTTGGCTGCAAAGGAGAATAAACCCAAGTTCTCGGCCCTGAGAAAACCCTGATAGTCCAATGAGGAGAAAGAAGAGAAGAGTCACCAGGAGTTATCCCCATGTGGGATAGACGCGCAAGCGTTGCAGTGGGGTGTCTGTCTGTGGGGTGCTGTGGGAACAGAGAATGGGGAGTTCTTTACTGTTAGGGGGCCTGCGGGGACAGACTCACCTGGAGAAGGGCTGCCTGAGATGAGGAGCGGGCCGGGAGGGAGCGCCGCCCTGCGCGCTGACCGGCCCCGAATGTCCGACAGGCTCCACCATGCTGCTGAGAGAAACCTCTCTGATGCCTCCCATCCCTGGCCTCCCGGCTCTGCTCAGCATGCTCTTTGCACCGGTGATGGAGTTAAGGTAGGCGTTTGTGAGCGACAACCTGGGCGGGGGGATGGGCGCCTCTCCACGCCCCTTGGGAGAGAGCCTGTGCAGAAAACCTGGCCGCCACCCCTCTGGCTGCTCGTGATAAGCCTTTATTATTTTGATGCATTTATGACTGGACATATTTCAGAAGGAAGCTGCAGAGCTTATAAAGGCACACGTGGTATCCCATGGGAGCTGCAGTTAAAAGCTGAGCAAGGGCAGCAAAGGCTGGAGCGGGGGCGTGAGGCTCAGACGCCTGCTGGGTGAGGGCATCCCGTGGTCAGTGGCTGTGAGCGTGATTCTGAGCTCCCTGGCGCCCCGCTGTCGGCGGGAGCCCTTGGCAGTCCCTCTGGCTGTGCGGTATCCGCGAGGTCGGAAGACAGGCTGCTCTGCAGACCATAGCTCCTCTGGGTGCCAGGCTCAAACAGGATTTCTGTGGAGACTTTAATAGAGAAAGCGTGTCATAGTGGGAGCAGAGCTCTTGAAAGCGTCCTCACAGTAGGGGCCACGCTTTGTGAGGTTTTGTTTGAAAGCCAGGGGTTCTCAGAGCATTCTTTTTGGGGGAAGCCCTAGCCTAGGCCTTAGTGGAGGAAGGCGGCGAGAAGAGGGCCTTAGGAGCCACGTTCCAGGGACAGGACAGAAATGGCCATGGCAGGACTGACACGGGCCCGGCACCGCCCTCCTTTTCTGGTCAGCTGGGGCCACCGAGGATGGTCACAGACCACGCAGCCAAGGTGGGTGAAAGTGCCCCGCTGTTTACTCAGTCCTCTCTGCCGTCGTGCCCGTTCAGCATCTAGTACCGACTTCAGAATGCTTAGTGCTTTTTTTCAGTTGTGAAAGTAATTGTGTATGTTCTTTTTCTCCGCAATAAAATATATGCTACTTAGAAAAAGCTGAACAGGAAAAAATTAACACAATCATTTAAATATTTATAGATTTCAATTTAAATATATTTAGCATATTTTAAATTTGTGTATACATTTTATTTTGATTTTAGATTTTTGTCATACTGTATCCTTTTTCACAAATATAAGCGTTTTTGTATTATGATATTTTTGTAAATCTCCATTTTGATAATTGCGTCGTGTGCCAGGGGGGGTGGGGGGTCGTGCGGTGGCTTGTGCAGACGTCGCCCTGTGCACGTGCGCGGTTGCTTCTGCCTGCTCTTGTCCTGGAAGGGCTTGATGTGCCTGTAACGGCTGGGACTTGGCTTGTCTCTGATTTTCGTTAATGCTGTGATAAGTATCTCTGTGAATTCAGGTTTCTTCCGAGTCCTTGTAGGGGATTGACATGTAAAAATAATACCTTACAATGTGCTTATTAACGAGAAAGGATCATACCATGCACAGGTAGGGATGTGATTAGTGAAAACATAAACTCTTCAGTTGCTTCTGATGCCCTTCTTGTCTGTCTCCCGCTTCAACTCTTCTCTTAAACATAAGCTTTTTGAGGATTTGAATAATACATTGTATTATGTTTCCATCTTCAGAATGCAAGTGGTTATGTTGTAGACATTCAAGAAATACTGAAATAATTAATTGGTATTTGAAACACCAACTTTCTGGAAAAGAATAAGCTTAATAGGAGAAAGTTGTGTATAAATACTACATAGTGCTTTGCACATAGCTGGTGGTTTATATTCCTTTTGTTGAATTTGACCTAAATGGGCCAGAATAGGGGCTGTTTACGTGACCGTGTGAAGAAGACTGGTGTCTTTGAATCCATAGGCCTAACTAGGTGATTATTGGGAAGGGAAGAGGGGCCTGGTGGATTTTTGTCCAAACTCTAATTATTATAGTTGTATGATTTTTTTTTTAATTTGTTGAGTCAAGAGCAATCATTTTTGAGAAACTTTGGAAAATGCTCATCCCAAATCAAACATCTATCATTTTCCTTTGACCCCATGTTTAGTCTCCTGCAGCTGCTGGGATCGGTGCAGACTGGTCTGGGCACCCGTGCCTGTGGCTGGGGTGTGCTCTCAGCGGGGTTGTCTCTGTGAGCCGCGGCTCCCGAGAGTGCAACGGTGCCGCCCTCCCGTGTCCTTCTTCCCGCTGCGTCACGTCCACCTGCACTGGAACGCGTCTCCTCGTGTGGCATCTGGCTGCCGTGCTAGAAGCTGTCATGGTGCCACTTGTTAGAAACAGCCTGTGGTGTCTGGGTGGAGTCTGTGCACACTCTAGGTCTGTCACTGTCCTGTCACAATTGATTGCAGCTTGAAGACCAAATGGTAACTTTTTGTAACCTACAACATATTCTTTGTACAGCAGTGGGAAGGAAGGAAGATAAATGAAGAACTTAATTTTTACCTTTTGTTTCAATTTAAGAAGGGAAGGGAGGTACGTGTTGCCCCTTCCTGCACCTGCTGGGACTGCCCTGGCTGCGTTGGACTCCCCTGCTCTGCGTGTCCCGCCATGTGACCTTTGCTGCCAGCTGGCCCCTCAGGGGGTCAGGCTGACTGAGCTCTGCCTGTAAAGAAGGTGCTGATTTCCTGTCCTCTTCCCCGCGTGTCTGTCCCAGGAGGGCGTCACTTCTCTTGCTGCCCCGTCTGGAGAGGCGTTTACAAATGATTGGAGTAGTCGGTGTCAGCCTCGGTTAAGTGGGATCGTTACTGGGAGCCTGAGGGAGGCGTTCCTGCCCTGGATGCGCGCAGTGCGCCGTGTAGCAGAGCCTGGTGTGTCCAGGGCAGAAAGCAAAAATCTGAGAACAAGTGCCGTGGCAAGAACACCACGCTTCCCTCCTTCCCTTGGCTTTTGGAGCCAGATTTTGCTATTGAGAACGCAAAGTGCCGGTCGTGGTTTAGAGCACGAGGCTGTTCCGCAGGGCAGTCCTCCGGCCTGGAGAGGGGTGCTCCCAAGTAGGCACCCAGGGAGGGAGCCTCTTTCAAAAGAACAACAAAAAGTTCTATCAGGTAAAACTTAAAAATTAAATGAGAGTGGATCGAAAGGGGACTGTCACTGTTTAACTGGACGTTCTAGCCACTATGCCAGGAAACAACCCCGAAACTTAGTGGGGTAGAGCAGCCTTTTTTTGTTGTGGGTGAGGAGTTCAGGAGGGCACATGAGGCACAGCTTGTCTGTGCTCAGTGGTGCCAGGGTCTGCTGCAGAAGACTCGAAGGCTGATGGGTGGGGATCGTGTCGAGGTTCACGCTGGTGGTCGATGCCGCCTGGAGGCCTCAGTTCATCTCCGTGAGGGCCTCCCCGGGTGGTCTCTGTTGGGGCTACCTTGGGCTTCCTCAGCATGGTGGCTGGGTGCCAAGGATCAGTGTCCCGAGAGACAGGTGGCAGCTGTGTCACCCTGTATGAGCCACGGAAGTCACACAGTATGAGTTTTGCCACGGTTACTGTCCCAGCCAGCCTCACGGACCTCACTTGTCACTGGGAAGCGTGTGCTTTCCTAGGAACAGCAGGTGGGTGGGAGCTGGGGCGGCGCCATCTCTGGAAGATGTGGCGTGTCCACACTCTTGTTTTCTAACCTGTTTGACTTGTTACAGTGTGTTCCTGCACTGTTTTGAAATTTAAAAATATCTTGATCTACACCCCATATTTTTAAAAAGCCTTAGAAAATTTAAGAGCAATGCAAAAGTGCCTTTTAAGTATTGGAAGTGAGAGGTGATTAAGAAAGTATGTTGAGAACGGGACACCCTCAAGTCTCATGGGAAGCCGTGACAGCAAACAGGCCTGGGCGGGGACCCTGGCCCTGCCATGTGTCAGCCAAATTTAGGCAGGACCTCTAGCCTCTGCGGCTCCCATCCATATAAATGGGCTCTCTTCGGTGTCTGGATTGCTGAGGGCACCGAATGAAATGTGTGTGCTCAGCGTGGGCCCTGCAGGGAGCTCCCGGCCTGAGGGGTCAGGTAGGGATGTGGCAAAGTCAGGTGTTTCCCAGGGATTTAGACGTGTCCTTGACTTTTAACAAATATTGCTATTTAATTAACACTTTGTGGATTAATAATGATGCACAGTGCGGAATATTTAACAGAGCTCTTTTTTATATGGTGTTTCAGGCTGACTCACATTTAACTTTTGAGGAATATATTTCCTTATTTGGCTGACATAGGGAGTCCCAGGATGTTAGCTTGCGATAGAAGTTCCTCTTCCGTTATGTTCATTTCAAACATCATTGTCCAGAGAAATGAGCCTTCTACACATAGCAGCAGGCAGCTCACGCAGACGTCACCTCCTTCACGTAAGTCACTTCAGAGTGAGTGATGTCTACAGCGTGCCCTTACTGGACTCCGCGTGGAGTTGCTGCTTTTGTTTCTGTTATGAGTTTTGCAATTTTCAATTTTAGTCTAAAATATGTATTATAAATGAACTAAACATATTTTCATGGTCTTAATTGATGGTTCTTAAGTTCACATAAATATTTAGGATTCCTAGAAGAGATGTAAACCCAGTGCTGAAGTGACCTTTATTCACTTAAGATTTAGAGCCGATGGGCGAAGAATTAGCAGCCTGGGGTGGGCCAGGTGGAGGCTGACTCCCGCAGACCACCCTCGTACAGCTGCCACCACAGGAGAGCAGCCAGCCGGTCTCACAGCCTCTGCCTGGGAGGTGGTGGGCTGTGGTGCTCTGTTAAAATCGATTCAGTAGCCCCTGGTAAGTTTAAAACAATGTGGAGGAACATACTATTCAAAGAAACATTTTGTGACTGTTTTTAGAGCAAATGCTTGACACCTAATCTGTAAGTTTGAATTCTGGTTCTCTGTTATTAGAATTTACTTAAAGTTGGATTCCCTGCCATTTTCAATAAACCGAAAAGGGCGAGAGAGAGAGAGACAGAGGGTGTGTCCGTGTGTGCATATATATTTAGGAGTGTGTTTGGGACTAACACGTACATGTTTTTGGATTACGGAGAAAACCGTTTTGCCTGAATTTTGTCATCAAAACTTACTGGTTCCGCACCTCTCACTGTGAGAGGCAAAGGCTCTGGGCTCTGCCGTGCAGCGTGGGGACTGTAGTGGACGGTACTGCGTCGTGCGCTTGATCTTTGCCGGGAGAGCAGATCTCCAGCGTCCTCACCACACACGGATCCCAGCTGTGCCAGGCGACGGAAGTGTTCGTTAACTTGGTCGTGGTAATTATTTCACAGTGTATGCATATGTCAAAATATATGCACCTTAAATATGTGTAATTTTTGTCAGTTACACCTCAGAGCTGGAAGAAAACTAACTGATCTAGATGACAGAAAAAAGTCTGAATTGTGTCAAAATGAGCAAAATATTTTACGAGGCATTCAGTGGTAGTGTCTCTGGGGAGTGTGGTGAGGGGAGGTGGTGCCGGGAGGGAGGCCCCCAGGGAGAGGCTGGCCGGGCTACACCTCTGGGCTGGACAGAGGCCGTGGGGAGGCCGGAGACGGAGTGGGGGGCTTTGGGGAGAATTGGGGGTACCTGAGGCGAGGCGGAGACCTGAGCAGAGACTGGTTTGTTCGTTGTGCTCCATTTGGGAAGTACTGCAAGCGTTCAGGCAAGGCAGGGGCAGTACTGGGCTTGTTTTGAAAAGCCACATGGAAGAAAGGTTGGAGGAGGCAGGAGTGGGGGAAATTGGTCAGCAAGCCATCACGTGAGCCTCGGCGAGCAGTGGAGGAGCCTCAGGCTGGCTGGGCAGCGGCGCTAGAGAGGGCGGTGGGCACAGGGAGGCTCCGAGAGCTGGACATGGCAGGATGCACCGGTGGTCGGGGCGATGGCGAGTTTCTGGTAAAAGTGGGATATGAAGCCGTGTGTCGTACATGTGTACATCGTTTCAGGATGGAAAGGGGGGACAGACCCTTTCTAGGCTTTCGCTAAGTGCTAGACTTGTTTCATAAGTCATAAATATGTATGGTCTTTTCTCCAGAAGTCTTCCTAATAAATTTAACCCATAGAGAGAATTCAACAGTAGGGGAAGAAAACCTTTCTGTGGTAAAACATTCTTTTCATTGTCTGTCTGCCAAAGTGAGAATTAGAAACTTAATATTGGATTAGTAGAAATACTTAATTTACTGTCCTTATACTCGTATGTCTATATTTCTAGTATAAAAACTGGAAGAAAAAATGCACAAATTTTTACTAGGGCTGACAAAATTTAGGATGTATTTATTGGTCAGATCTTTAACATTAATACAGTGGTTTAACAGTTTTGAAATGATTAACTCTTCTTAAAACATTCGACTTAGGGTTGATCGGGATGGCAAATGCTATACTGGAGTCCTTTGTGGCTTGGGGTGGAATCCAGCCACAGGGGCCCCCATACTGCCGGAGCATGACATGGAGCTGGCGTTTGACGTTCATCTCAACGTGGAGGATGTGGTGGAGGTAAGAGCAGTGTACTTGTGATCGTGTCATAGTTATTCCTCTCCCATTTTGCCTGTACGCCCAGTGACAGCGCAGTGTCTGACACTCAGGAGAGCTTGGCAGAGTGCAGGAGCCTTCTGTGCGGCACGGGGCCGGCGATTCGAGACTCTGCCCACTGTGACGGAGCGGGACTTTAATGTATGGATTTGAAAACACACCCCGTGCCCGCCTAGGTTGGAATGCAGACAGTGACAGAGGAGTCTCACGATGACAAATGCAGACACAGTCACACCAAAGGGGTGAGGAAAAGGGAGCTTTGGAAAATGGCGTTTTGACTGGAAACAGTAGGCTGTGGACTGGAGGCACTGGTGTGCACGCCGTGCCCTCGTGCGGTCGATTCTCATGGGTGCACGAGTTGACAGTTCCACACTGCTTCACACGTCACTAGGGTTGAACAAACAAGTCTGTAGGTGCGAGAGCCAGGTTCGTGATACTGGGGAGGGGAGTTACAAACAAGCAGGAGAGGAAGGCAAGAATGAACCCATGGTCCTGGATTAGAGTGGAGACATCGGGGGTAGCTGAATGCGTACAGATGTGTAGATACAGAAACGGTGACAGGTATGTGTGTCTGCGTGAGCGCACGTGCATAACTGGATCGTCTAGCTCTGTGAGGGCCTTCTAGAAGCAGGGACGCCCCAGTAGCAGTGAACAGACACCCAGATTATGATTTCTGATAGGATTGATTCTCCATTAAAAGGAGCCAGGGGCTCAGTGGAGAAATGGCTGATCTAGGGCTAGGGTAGGGAAAATACAAGATGAGCTGAGCCTGGAGCTTCTATAGTGCCAGAAAGTAAGGATGTTCTCCAAAAACAAGGGGTTGGGGACAGGCCAAAGGGACACAGGGGCCCCCCAAGAGAGCTGCCACTGGCCGAGGCTGGAACAGCGGGAGCAAACGAAATAAATACAGTGTTGGATTATATCCCCAAGTGTAAAATATTCACGTGTACATACGGATGTAAATAAATGACTGAGTAACCAAGTGGAGGACAGGAGACGGATCTGCTCAGAATTCCCAGCGCAGCGTGTGGGCACCCCTCTCCCGGAGGGCGGGCTGGACCCCGTGACCTGCTTCCACCCAGGAGAGAGAGGGAGAGGGACAGCCTTCACCATGGGGAAGCCTGGCAGACACGGCCTCAGCTGAGTGACCAGAGTGACCGTCACGTGGTATGTCATGACAGCATGAGAAGGGCACCTCACCCCGGTCTGATCATGAGAAAAACATCAGACAAACCCAAACCGGGGACAGTTTACCAAATACTTGACCAGAACTCCTCAAAACCATCAGGGTCTTGAGAAACTGTCCCGTACCAGGGGAGACATGACAGGAGTTGGACCCTGGAGCAGAAATAGGGCATGAATGGAAAAATTGGTTGAACCCAAATGCAGCCTGGAGTTTAGTTGTGGCAGTGCCCCGAGCTGGCTTCTCGGCCGTGCAGTGCAAGGTGTTGGCAGGAGGGCCCTGCATCAGGGCATGCAGCATCTGTCCCAGCTTTGCAGCTCTTAAGTAAATCTGAAATGACTCCAAAACATAAAGTGTATTTTAGAACTGTGACAAAGACTGGCTACAAAACACAGCACGTGGTACCTTTGGGGGCAGGATACTTCTCATACGCACATCATCAACAGAGTCAAAGGAATGTATATGTTGTGAGTTACAGCTGTGTAACCCCAAAGGTTAAACTGTTAAATTTTAGTGTAGAAAGTTTAAAAAGTGTGTTTATACTGAAAGGTCTGAACTTTTCTTGCTGGTTTTTAATTTTTTTCTTTTGGTACTACTTCTTAAATTATGATTGTGGTTATCAATGTTATTTCTGTTGTTTTAATAATTTCCCCAGAAACCATATTGATGATAGTTACAGAGTACTAACTCTGAATGCTATGAATTATTTAATAAAATTCAATTACAGTGGAGCCATATGAGTACTTACTTTGCCATTTATTTATAGATTAATATTCTCAGGGCTGCTGTTAACAAGCTAGTATGTGACGGGCCAAATGGATCTAAGTATCTCGGGCCAGAAAGGATCGCGCAGTTACAAGATAACGCTCGTCAGAAACTCTTAGGGTAAGTCGTGTGATGACGTGGGCTCTCTCCTTCCCAGCTAACTTTCTTAGCTGCCTTGGTTGTGGATGTTTTGAACTGTTCAGTAGACGTGGCAGATCATCACCTAGAGTGGAATTCCAGTGCCAGAAGCAGCCTGTGGGAGGTGTCAGGATGCCAGCACCAGTGTCCTGTGGAAATTGGGCACCTGGGAGAGGATGCAGCGAAGGGCTCATTTCAGGCAGTGTGGGCAGGACGTAGGGAGCCCACAGCGTGCAGGGCAGTGCCCACCATGACCACGGAGCAGGACCTGTGAGCTGAGTGGGGAGTGGGGCCCTCTCTCTGCAGGGAAGGAGCACGCTGACCTCACTCTCCTCCCCCGACCCATTCCTGTCGCCTCTTGCTGGACTCTCCATGGGCTACACCCAACCGTTGGGGTAAGCCACGAGCCCACGTCAGCACGAGGGCCCAGGGAAGGCCAAGGACCGCGGGTTGGGGTCATATAGGAGAAGAGAGGCACCCTGCCCACCCTGCCTTGCCTGACTGCCCTGGGCTGGCTGGGGACTGGAGCTGTGTGAGAGCAAGTAGCATCTGGTGTCATGGTAAATTTCCTTCCCGTACATTTTGGATGGATTTCTTTTAGTTTAATAAGCACTTTAAAAAAGGTATTAAATATATAAAGCTGCCTTAGAAATTGTAGGAAAGGCCAATTTTAGTTTTCTCTCTTTTACATAAAAATATCTTAATGTAAAATTTGCATTGAGGGCCAGGTGCGGTGGCTCACGCCTGTAATCCCAGCACTCAGGGAGGCCGAGGCGGGTGGATCGCTCAAGGTCAGGAGTTCGAGACCAGCCTGAGCAAGAGTGAGACTCCCGTCTCTACTAAAAAATAGAAAGAAATGATCTGGACAACTAAAAATCTATATAGAAAAAATTAGCCGGGCATGGTGGCGTGTGCCTGTAGTCCCAGCTACTCGGGAGGCTGAGGCAGTAGGATCGCTCGAGCCCAGGAGTTTGAGGTTGCTGTGAGCTAGGCTGGCGCCACAGCACTCTACTCCAGGCAACAGAGTGAGACTCTGTCTCAAAAAAAAAAAAAAAAAAAAATTGCATTGAAGTTTAACCTACACGAAGTGCACAGGTATACGCACATGTGACCGGCACCCGGGTCAGAAGCGTTCTCCTTGTCTGCTTGCAGCCACTGTGATTCTCTACCCTCCAAACAAGAGTGACGATGTCCTGACTTGTTAGGCCATAAATAGGGTTTTTTTTTTTTTAACAATTCAGTGATTTTAGTGAATTTATAGTTGTACAACCCATCAGCAAAACCATTTCTATCATCCCAAAAAGTTCACTTTATAAACATTATAGGGAACGACCGTCTCATGCTGCAGCCTGTCAATCCCCTCTTGCCATCTAAGCATGGACGTTGGGCCTGGAATGCGTCCTTCCCATGAAATAAAGGGTCGCGTAGCCAGCGTGGGGCATGTTGCCACGTGTGGGAAGGCCATTCCCTGTTCAGACTCAGCATGTCCTCCTTTGTCTTGCTTAGGCACGTGTGTCAGAGGACACCCGGCCAACCCCACTGTTGCGGGGGAGGGGACAGGGTCCTCCTGCTGCCTGCCTTGGTTGGGGAGGACCTGCTGGCCATGGGGACTAGTGCCTACCGCGGAAGCTGGTCTTGCTCTGTCCCTTCTCTGTGTGAGCAAAGCCTCCTTCCAGCCAGTGCTCGACTGCACGTGTTCTTGGTGACTCCGATACCAAGACGCAGCAGGCAGGGGCGCTCAGACTTCTACTCCCGGCAACAGCCGGCAGATGCCACTTGCCCAATAGATATTTTAAGACAAGATGACAGTGGTTGACAGTGGTATTTGTACAACTCCATGAGTTTACTAAAACTATTAAATTGTGTACTTAAAATTGATGAATTTTATGGTATGTAAGCTATACCTCAGTAAAGCTGTTTTTAAAAACCTAAGTTCCTCCTGCCCATTTGCACACAATTCCTGTTCCCACCTCCAGCCCCAGGCAACCGCTGATCTACTTTCTGTCTCTGTAGATTTGGCTTCTCTGACATTTTTATATACATAGAATCATGTTTTCTTTTAATCTGGCTTCTTTCACTTAGTATTTTTGAGGTTTATCCATGTTGTAATGTGTTTCTTTTTGCTAAATGATAGTCTACTGTTTGCATATGCCACGTCTGGTTTATCCATTCTGGCCTTTCTGCTTTGTTCTAGTGGTGTATGTCTGTCTTTATACCAATGTTACTGAACCAAATCAGGTTTGTTTGCCCAGGGGCAACGGAGAGCCAAACACCAAAGCACTGTACTTTTGCGGGGGGGGGGGGGGGGGGGGGGGCGGGGGGGGGGCGGGTGGTTTTTTTGGGGGGGGCCAAGCACGGCGGCTCGGGCCACCACCAAGTTT
>CAUYRB010090885.1:0-18838 GCA_963574695.1 Propithecus perrieri | reverse complement strand
TAAGCATGTGTAAGAGGAATTGTATCTCACTTTCTGGACTGGCTTGTAAGTCCCATGAGGGCAGAGACCGTGCCTCCTTTTGAATGGCTGGTCAAAAATTATATGGATAGGCCGGGCACAGTGGCTCACGCCTGTAATCCTGCACTCTGGGAGGCCGAGGCGGGCAGATTGTTTGAGCTCAAGAGTTCGAAACCAGCCTGAGCAAGAGCGAGACTCCGCCTCTACTAAAATTAGAAAGAAATTAATTGGACAACTAAAAATATATAGGAAAAAAAAATTAGCCGGGCATGGTGGCTCATGCCTGTAGTCCCAGCTACTTGGGAGGCTGAGGCAGGAGGATTGCTTGAGCCCAGGAGTTTGAGGTTGCTGTGAGCTAGGATGACGCCACGGCACTCACTCTAGCCAGGGCAACAAAGCGAGACTCTGTCTCAAAAAAAAAAAAAATGAGGGACATATTGGTTTATGGTTTTCTTTTTTTGTGAAGTCTTTGTCTTATTTTGATATTATCAGGGTAATATTGACCTCACAGAGCTAGTAGGGAAGTGATCCCCACCCTTCATTTTTTCAAGAGTTTGTGAAAGATTGGTGTTAATTCTTCCCTAAGAATTCAGCAGAATTCACCAGTGAAACAAGCCATTTGGGTCTCTGCTTTTATTTGTGAGACTATCTTTCAAAAGAAGTTAAGAAATTTGAGCCCTAATTCCTTTAATCCATGAGAAATTGGAAAGAGGAATAGAAAAAATGACATAGTCTAACGTTCGTTGTTTTTAAAAAATATTAGCTGAGTTTTAAAATAGAAGGTGTAAAAGGAAAAAGAGGTAGTCTTTGATGTAAGCTATCTAATATACACTTTTAAAATTTTGTTTTGTGGTTTGCAGACACTTTAGGTAATCTAATAACCCTTGCGAGAACCCCAGAAGACTCTATCCCCATTCTACACATGAGGGCACTAAAACTAAGAGAAATTACATTATCCATCCAAAGTCAAAGACAGAGATATAGCAGTATTCATGAGCTGGAACTCAAGTCAGCTCAAGGAACCCTGGGTGACTACTTAATAACCTGTCATCTTGGTGAATTACTAACCTTTGGGCGTCAGTTTCCTCAACTCTAAAATGACAATTAACAATATCTACCTCTTAGAACTGCTGTATAAACAAAATGTATATAAAGTGCTTATAACAGTGCCTGGTTTACAGCACGTGCTCAACATTAACAGTGATTATTATTATTATTAGATGTTGCTCAGTAACATAATATTTTTCATTTGGGATACTCAACTGATAAATATAATGCATATCTCCCCAAATCCAAAATCCAAAATCAAAATCAGAAACAATTCTGACCCAAGCATGTTGGATAAAGGACACTCAACCTATATTACTTTTACTACCGTATGCATCCAGTCAAAAAGTAAAAACATTTATCCAGGTCTTATCCCCTTTCAGAAAAAAATAATAATAATAAATAAATAAAAGCATTTAAAGGGGAAAAATACATAAAATTCAAAGTGGTCTTTATTGTAAATGCTAATCCATTTTAAAATAAATCTATACTGTCTTAAATTTTTAGATTTTGTTTTTAATTGCCAGGAACATTAGAATTGATTTTTCCATAGCACTTTCTTTTTCCCTATAAAGCGTAAAGTAGGTTTAAGATGTAAATACTCAAAATAGAATTTAGATTTCTAAATTCTTTAAAAAAGAAAATTCTCAAATAATTTTTACAGCTCACAGTTAAGCTTAATTTACAAGTACATCTGTTGCAGTAACAAAGCATTCAACTAATACTTTCCTGACAAGTTTCACTGTAAGCTGTATAGGTTACAACTATGTTTGGGCACTTTTATTATTTCCTAGGAATTATTATTAGCTGCCAATTCTCCTATTTGCAGTTCATTACACTTCTCAAAATAATTTCTTTTTTTGGAGACAGAGTCTCCCTCTGTTGCCCAGGCTAGAGTGCCGTGGCGTCAGCCTAGCCCACAGCAACCTCAAACTCCTGGGCTTAAGCAATCCTTCTGCCTCAGCCTCCCGAGTAGCTGGGACTACAGGCATGATCAATCATGTCCGGCTAATTTTTTCTATATATTTTTCGTTGTCCAGCTAATTTCTTTCTATTTTTAGTAGAGACGGGGTCCTGCTCCTGCTCAGGCCGGTCTCGAACTCCTGACCTTGAGCTATCCTCCTGCCTAGGCCTCCCAGAGTGCTAGGATTACAGGTGTGAGCCACCACGCCCAGCCTCAACGTAATTTTATGTTCGATATTTTATTTGCCCCTCTCATTGCCCCCTAAAGGTGAAGCATCCAGGAGACTTCTCATTCTCATTTTAAGTTATGGAAACCAAAGTGGTACATATGCTGGTTATCACGCTGGGCCCAGAATTCAAGTCTTATGAGCCTGCATTTTCAACTGCCACTTCATCCCTTTAAGCTATCTCACAGGGCAAAGTGAACTCTGTATGTAACTAAAAGGATGCAATAGTATGATTGCCAAAACTGCAGCAACTGACTTCTGTCATAACATTTACCTCTTGTGGTCCCTGGAAGATAGTGTGCTAAATGAACTGTAGAGTTAAGATAGTGAAGGGAGTGGGGCAGAGAATGCTGGCACCCATTTTCGGATAGGTTAGAAAATTACTCTAATACATAGTTCACTGGAGCCTGCTCACGATCCAGTTACCTGGGCTTGTTTGTGCACCTGGTTAAGAGAAAGAACTCCCACAGCCACACGGTTCTTTACCTCTGCTCTACATATAATTAGAGCAAATGTACATTTGATCAACATGATGGTTGATTCTATTCATGTCTATTCATGACTCTCAAACCCTGCTGGGAAAAGACTGATACAACAATTTTAGAGATCAATACAATTCTTTCCCTTAAAAATGAAAACAAAAACTTCTTATTAAAAAACTAAGTGAAATCTTCCATTACCTCAATTAGAGGTAAAGAGACTTAACTGTGGTTCACCTTTGTCCTACCAAGCTTTTAACATTCAGTTCAGTTTAACTTCCCTAAACTAGCAATCACTTGTGTCATGCCCAACAGTCAATCCACAATGTCAGTTTCTTCCTCCGTTGCCCTGCATGTGACTCCAGGTCCCGGGAAACAGGACTTAAAGACTAGGATGTCAGTGTAGTGTACCAAAAGCATTCAGATTATGATAATTTATTGCAATAATTATTCAGCAGTTACTACGTATCAGACTTCCCTGACTTATTTTATACACATCTTAATTCAATCCTCACGAGTCCATCAGGTACCGTCACTTGGCAAGAGATGGGCACCAAGGGTCAGAACTGCCCACGCTGATTCACATAGTAACAAACGACCGCTTAAGGACCTGAACCAGGGCCTTCCCCTTAACCACTACGCCGAAACTGCCCGGTGCATAATCCCGGTGATCATTAAACTAATCACATGACCTTGGGCCAGTCGTTTCAGACCTCTAGGCCTCCCCTGTACTAAAACGAGGTGCACTTCGTGAGCTTTCGGGTGCTTTACTGCTTTTAACGTCCTGTGGCTCTCCGACTGCATTACTCCCCACTCCCAAATAGGTGCTTTAACTGTGAAGACGAAAGTTTCTCAACCACTGCGCGTTCTCGTTCTAGTACATTCCCCTTACTCTTCAGGGTGCTAGGATCCAGCCTGCGCTTTACGGTTTTAATTTCGAAAACGCAACAGCAACACTCATCCTCAATACTCTCTCGATCCAGCATCACCTTTACCCACTAGTAGGGGCACCTACTAGGCCCAATCCCACTCCAGACCTTTGCCTGTTCCTTCAGCCCACCATGCGGCCGCCCGGGCAGCCAACGAGAGGCCTAAGAAAGTCCTAGAAGCAAAGCTCCAGGAGTAAGTTCGCTTTCCCAGAGGTCAAGAAAGGCCCTAGGGCACCTGCCACGCCTCCCGAATCCAGCGCCGCGGCCTCGGCCTGGCTCCCCAACCGAAGGCGCCGGCGTTCGCGCCTCGACCCTCAGCGCAGGCACGCCTGCCAAGGCCTGGGCCGTCTAAAGCCAGCCCGACCCCGCGGCCCCCGGCCACGCCCGACCCCACGGCCACGAAAGCGCGCTCCTGGTCCCCCGAGGTCCTCACAGGCCCGGGGACGCGCGCAGGCCTTCGGTCTCACCTCCAGCCTCCCTGGGACCGCCGGCAGTGCCCAAACCTTCTCCCGCCCGCACACCTGGCCCCGCGCTGCAGTGAAGGCAGCAGCGGAGGGGGTCCGACCGTCACGTGCAGCAAAACCAGGAGGCCTCGGCTACCACAGCCGCGCGAGCGAGCCCCACCGCACGAAGTCCGCCCCGCGGCCGCCCCTCGCTCCTGAGTAGCTACAGCCAACGCTAAGTCCCGCCCCCCACGCAAGCTCCAGCATTCGGTTGGTCGGCGCCGACATCGCTCTATGCACCTTCCCATACGCCCCCTAGGGCTATTCTTCGTGGAGCGCGAGGATTGGCTGAGAGTGAGGCAGGAAGTGGCTGTCGGTTGGGCAAGAGGTGAGGGGGCGGGCCGCCGTAGATGAGGGGGCCCCGGGCGCGCGCGTCCTGGGGCGGGGCGGCCCGGCCCAGCGGGCGTTCTCGCGCGCCTTTGCCCTGCTGCCTTAACCCGCACGTCGGCCGGCTCTTCCACCCGCCCCTGTGGTCGCCAGCCCTCGGGTGCCTAGACCCGGTCCCGGCACCGGCATCCGGCGGCCTTCGCTGAAGGGGCAAATGGCAGCTGGCAGAAAGGGTGGGAGGTCTGGTCGGCCATCAGGAAGGGGCATTTGCAGCGAGCGCTGGCCCCGACGGGCGCCGGCGGAACCGGCCCTGGCTGCCTCGCCCGGCCTGGAGGTGACCGCACCGAGCCGTGTAGTAGGCAGGCGCCACCGTTCCTGCAGAGTCATCGCTCTGGGCCCTGGAGCCTGCGGCCGCCTCGCCGCCTAACGTAACATACAGTGCAGAGTAACAGTGGAGGTTCTTGAAGAAACATTAGCCGTAAGGGCACGGAGATACACGGACGACAGGGTTGAGACAGCAGGATGGTGCAATGGAAAGATTTCACACACGCCACCGTGTTAGTAACCCACTCGGCACATCTTCTAGACCTTTAGAGGGCCTGATCTCTGTCCTCCATTTGTTTGGAGACCCAAAGGCTTTCAAGGGTGGAAAAAACTAGTATCAACTACCTGAGAAGCCAGCTTTATTCCCTCCCACCACCTGGAAGCAGAAAGGAGACAGGGTTTGGTGTTTGCATGAGTTTAGCCTCCTCCAACTCTCAGCCCCCAAATTTGTGTAGGAGAATTTTGCTTTCCTATTTACCTGGGGAAGTGGATATTCAAAGAAAAATAAAATTCTGGGTTCCACATATTCCACATAATGAGCTTAAAATGGAATCTTATATGTGACCAAAAGAGCTACTCCAGCAAAGTGCTAAAAGAGTGTGGTACTGAAGAGAATTTAATGGTGTCCTGAGAGAATTACTTCTATTATATAGAATGGGTGGGGAAAGAGGTAAGACTTGAGCTACACCTGGTAGGATATGCACGATTTCTATAGGTGGAGAGTTGGAAAAAGGCTCCTTTAGGTGAGGAAACAGCATGTGCAAAGGAAGGAAAACAGGAATCATGTTTGGGGATCGGGGACACGAGGGTGTTTTGGCTGAAAGAGAGTGTTAGAAAGTGAGTAATGGGAAGTCAGCTCTAGATTTGGGTTGGGACCAGGCCTTGAAGGTGTAGCCAGGGAGTTTATGGGGAGATATTTCAGATTTGGGTCATAATTTATTAATAGATATAATTATATATTATAATTATGTAATAATTATACAATTTAGGGAAGAATTATTTTAAAACTATTCCAGGGGGCCGGGCGTGGTGGCTCACGCCTGTAATCCTAGCTCTCTGGGAGGCCGAGGCTGGCGGATTGCTTGACCTCAGGAGTTTGAAACCAGCCTGAGCAAGAGCGAGACCCCGTATCTACTAAAAATAGAAAGAAATTAATCGGACAACTAAAAATATATAGAAAAAATTAGCCGGGCATGGTGGTGCATGCCTGTAGTCTCAGCTACTTGGGAGGCTGAGGCAGAAGGATCGCTTGAGCCCAGCAGTTTGACGTTGCTGTGAGCTAGGCTGACGCCATGGCACTCTAGCCCAGGCAAAAGAGTGAGACTCTGTCTCAAAAAAAAAAAAAAAAAAAAAAAAAACTATTCCAGGGAGATCTGATAGAGTGTAGCAGCTGTGAGGCCCGTTAGGAAGCCACCTCTTGATGTTGATAAAAAGGGCAGGATTAGTGAATGGCAGGGTATATAGAAATAAAACCATTAAATGTTGATGTTGGACTCAGGAGATAGGGAAAAAGAGGAAGCAAAGCCAACACTGAGGGTTTGAGACGGGGTGACTGGAGGTAAAGTGTAGAGACCCAAAAGAAAGGAAAGCCAAGCTTGGCTGATCCTGGGTCTGGGCCCAAGACAAAGGACTGGAGATGGGGATTTTTCAAGTAAAGTATGTTATTCAAGGGAGGAAACTGAGAACAAAACCCTGAAGAATGACGTCTTTTCCTGATAATCCAAAAAGTACTTTGAGGCATTAAAGTATTTTATTAAGAGAAATAATCATTTTATAGTTCTTAGATGTAGAAGGTACAGAAAATTTTAATGTATTCTGACATTATGATATAATCTGCAGGATGGTTTTCAAAATAAATTATTTATATGCATTATAAAATGCTCATATCCTTTGACCCAGTAATTCCCTGGCTGCTGACTGCTCAGGGTGGTGGTTGCTGAAGGGTGGGATGGCTGTAGCAATTTCCTATAATGAGACAATTAAGCTTGCTGCATTTATTGACTCTTTCTTTCACGAAATATTTCTCTGTAGCATGTGATGCTGTTTGAAAGCATTTTACCCACAGTAGAACTTCTTTCAAAATTAGAATCAATCCTCTCAAACCCTGCTGCTGCTATATTAACTAAGTTAATGTAATATTCTAAATTCTTTGTTGTCATTTCAACAAATGTTCACAGCATCTTCACCAGGAGTAGATTCCATCTCAAGAAACCACTTACTTTGCTTATCCATAAGAAGCAACTTCTCTTCTGTTAAAGTTTTACCATGAGATTGCATAGCTCAGCCATATCTTCAGGCTCCACCCCTAGGCTGGAGTGTAGTGGCGCGATCACAGTTCACGGCAGCGTCAAACTCCCGGCTCAAGCGATTCTCCTGCCTCAACCTCCCCAGCAGCTGGGACTATAGGCATGGGCCACCACGCCCGGCTGATTTTTTTTTTTTTTCATAGAGACAGGGTCTTGCTATGTTACCCAGGCTGGTCTCAAAACTCCTGGCCTTGGCCAGGCATGGTGGCTCACGCCTGTAATCCTAGCACTCTGGGAGGCCGAGGCGGGAGGATTGCTTAAGTTCAAGAGTTCAAGACCAGCCTGAGCAAGAGTGAGACCCCCCGCTCTACTAAAAAAAAAAAATAGAAAAAATTAGCTGGGCATGGTGGTATGCACCTGTAGTCCCAGCTACGGGGAGGCTGAGGCAGGAGGATCACTTGAGCCCTGGAGTTTCAGGTTGCCGTGAGCTAGGCTGACACCATGGCACTCTTGCCCAGGAGACAGAGCAAGACTGTCTCAAAAAAAAAAAAAAAACAACTCCCGGCCTCAAGTGATCCCCCTACCTCAGCCTCCCAAAGTGCTGGGGATTACAGGCATGAGCCACCTTGCCCAGCCCACAGTTCCATGATTTTGAAAAATACACAATATGTACCATGTCACTACTATCGTGGTGAAGATACAGAACATCCCCATTACCCAAATATGTTCCTCTGAAGTTTTCTTTTCCCTGACACCGAATACATGATGTTGTCTTCTGAGACCAATTGTGATATCTTTTTTTCTGACACCATACTATGGTGTGAATGTGTCCCCCAAATTTCATGTGGTGGAAATTTAATCCCCAAATTCGTATGTTGATGGCATTTGGATTTGGGGCCTTCGGGAGGTAATTACGATTAGATAAGGTCATCAGAGCGGGGTCCCCAGGACAGGACTGGTGGCTTTGTAAGGAAAGGAAGAGAGACCCGGCTGGCATGTTCTTGCCCTCTTGCCATGTGATAGCCTTCCCCAGGTCGTCATGCAGTAAGAAGGCCCTCACCAGATGTGGCCCCTCAACATTGGACTGTGGGAAATAAACTTCATCTGCCTGAACAGCTTTTTTTAAAAAAAGAAAAAAGAAATACACTTCTTTTCTTTATAAAGCACCCAGTCTGTAGCATTCTGTTACAGCAATAGAAAACAGGCTAAGACACATCACTTTTGTGAATTCAGTTCAGTTCTGACATTCCACAGATTCAGGGGTTCAGCCCCACAGACTGCCCTCACTTTAGATGTCTGCTGCAAATGAGGTCCCCAGGCCATCCACATTTCTGCCCAGCCAACTACAAATTTGAGCGTTCCACAAGCTTCCCTCAGGTTTTGTAATTTGCTAGATAGAACCACTCACAGACGTCAAAGTTGATCATACAGATTGGGTCATTCTTTTTATACCCAACTAAAACAGAGTCGAGAGGCCAGGGGGAAAAAAGCACTCAAGCACATTGCTCCAAGGATGCAAGTCTCTGCAAGCCTGGCTGCTGAAACTGCCTGCTGTAACCTGGAATCAGTTATCTAATAGCTGCTGACACAACCTGCTGCAACTCAAACTAGTGTGACCCAGCGCTGTCACTCACCCATCAGAGCCTGCCAGCTCCCCAAAACTTTACTAGTGTCAGTGGACTTTCTTGTGAAAAATATTATGTTTTTTATAAAACCTCTAACCTCTTTGTTCTACGGACAAATCAAAGACCACCCAGTCTCCATGTATACCCCGAACTGCAATTCTTGCTTCCCAAACAAAACGTTTTAAACTTACAGATTCATCTCTGTATTTTATTTGACTTCAACACAGAACTCAGGAAAGTCTTCTACTTACATTATATCCTTTATTATAAAGGATATAAGTCAGGAACAGCCAAACAGAAGAGATGCATAGAGTAAGGGATGGGGTAGGAAGGTGTGAGAAGCTTCCATGCCCTCTCTGGGTACGCCACCCTCCGGGCACCTCAGTTGTTGATCAGCCTGGAAGCTCTCCAAACCCCACTGGTTAGGGTTTTCTATGGAGGTTCCTTTACCTAGTAAGCATGATTGACTAAATCACTGGCCATAGATGATTGAACTCAATCTCTAGCCCCTCTCCAGTTTCTGGAGGTGGGGGGCAGGGGTTGAAAGTTCCAACCCTCTAATCACATGGTTGGTTCTCTAGCCTCTCCAGTTCTGTCGACTCCCTGGTTATGAGATAGTTATCCAGAGCAGAGAGAACATGCATCGACATTTTTTTTTTTCTGAAAACAGAATTTTTTTTTTCTTTTGAGACAGGGTCTTGCTCTGTAGTCCAGGCTGGAGTGCAGTGGCATCACCATAGCTCACTGCAATCTCAAACTCCTAGGCTCAAGCGATCCTCCTGCCTCAGCCTCCTGAGCAGCTGGGACTACAGGCGCACACCACCACGCCCGGCAATTTTGTCTATTTTTAGTAGAGACAGGTCTCCCTCTTGCTGTGGCTGGTCTCGAATTCCTGGCCTCAAGCACAGGGTGTGGAGGCTCACGCCTGTAATCCTAGCACTCTGAGAGGCTTAGGTGAGAGGATTGCTTGAGCTCAGGAGTTTGTGGTTGCTGTGAGCTAGGCTGACACCACTGCACTCTAGCCTTGGGCAACAGAGTGAGACTGTATAAAAAAAAAAAAACAAAACAGAATATTCCAGTGAACATCCATGGAATTAATTTTAAGGAATATTGGGGTTGGGATCGGCATAGGGGCAGGAGCAACAGCAGCCCCTAGACCACCACTACTGCCACGCTTCTTTCTGCATCCCACCATCTCCTGTCAGCACTGAGCCCTAGAGAAACACCAAAGCCAGGAAAAAGCCCAAGTGAAGGAAGAACTATAGAGGAGATGCTAAATATGCTCTTCCTAAAAAGGTACTTTGCAAAAAAGTGAGAGAGTGGAAGTGCTGAATGAAGCCCATGCCTTTTTTTTTTTTTAAATAACTGTAATTCTTGTATTCTGTATTTTTGAATGATATTTTTTCTTTTTCTTTTTAATTTTTTCCCCCTTGGCTTCGACTGAGAACCCAGACCCCTCGAATGATATTTTTATCAAATTTTATACAAATGCAGAATTTTTACTTTTTTTAAAGCTGTATTAGCAGAGAACACCTTACTGTTTCCAGGAAGGGCAAATATCACTAACAGAGTATCACAGAAGCCAGATTGAAACTGCAATGGGTAAAAACTTATCTTCCTTGGTTTGAGGAGTATTTCTCCTGATTGCCAGGGAAAAGGACCCAGTGATGTTCATACCCCTAGCCAGTGGGGCACAAATGCCTGTGGTGTGGGGAAATTTCAAAAATCACTTTTAGGCTGGGCGCGGTGGCTCACGCCTGTAATCCTAGCTCTCTGGGAGGCCGAGGCAGGCGGATTGTTTGAGCTCAGGAGTTCAAAACCAGCCTGAGCAAGAGCGAGACTCCGTCTCTACTAAAAAATAGAAAGAAATTAATTGGACAACTAAGAATACATAGAAAAAAAAAAGAATTAGCCGGGCATGGTGGCGCATGCCTGTAGCCCCAGCTACTCGGGAGGCTGAGGCAGAAGGATCGCTTGAGCCCAGGAGTTTGAGGTTGCTGTGAGCTAGGCTGACGCCACAGCACTCTAGCCTGGGCAACACAGTGAGACTCTGTCTCACACACACAAAAAAAAATCACTTTTAGGTCCTCTTCTCCTTTCCTCTCTGCCATCAGAATGAACTTTATGTCTTTAAACTCAGACCTGTTGGGACCTGGCACTCCCTCCCGCACAGACTCCAAATCCAGACTTTTCACTGACCACCTTGAGATGGGTTCCCTCAGAGGAGCCAGGAACCACTGTTTTTTTGTTGTGAATCTTTAAATTCTTCCTCAAAATCCAGGTCTTCTTGGGAAAAGAGTTAACATGTTAAATGGGAATTATCCCTCATCTCTCTTAACTTTCCCTGTTCAAATCATCAAATAAAGACTTCCTTGGGCTTTGTAACATTCTCTTTTTAGCAGTCCCTGGAAATAAGGGAAATTGAAAGTTGTATAGCATTCCTGGAGATTGCTTATGACCTGCCTGAAATATCATGATTTTTAATGAAAATTAATATTAATAGCATAGACACAATTAGGAGAGAGAGAGACACGGAGGGAGGGTTGGGGAGGAAGAAGGTAGAGAGAGAGAGAGAGAAAGGAAGAGAAAGAAAATGAATCACTGGCTCGATTAAAATATTCCTGCGCTCTGATTCCAAGCCCATCAGACAACCTTCTGAGGCTTGCTCTGAGCTCTCCCTGTGTCCTGATGACAAGAAGAGAGAGCTTTAAACAGTGAGCGTGAAGATTTATTTGTGGAAACTGACATTCTAATTCTAAAATTTATATGGAAATACAGAAGACCTAGAAAGCCGAAGCAATCTTAATATTACTGCAAGATTTATACTACCAGATATCAAGACTTACAGTAAGCTGCAATAATTAAGAAAATATGGCATTGGTGTAAGAATAAAGAGACAAGAAAAAGAACAGACAGCCCAGAAAGTCACACACACAGTCACATGGTATACAACAAAAACACCACTGCAGTAAGTGGGGTAAAGGCTAGTCTTTTCTATAAATGGTGCTGAGTCAATTTAACATCTATATGAAAAAAAAAATCACAAACAAAAATCAACTCAAAATGGAGCACAGACCCAAATGTAAAGCCAAAGCTATAAAACTTCTGGAAGAAAACAGAGGAGAAAATCGTAGTAACCTTAAGTTTGGCGAAGAGTTCTTAAACATGACACAAAAAGCATGAAAAAGAAAAAAATTGATAAATTGGACTTTATCAAAACTAAAAACTTTGCCTGATAAAGCAAGCCACAGACTAGGAGGAAATATTTGCAAAACAGTAACAAAGGACTTTTTTTGTAGCGTTAAGGAACTACAGTTCAGGCTGGTTGAAGTGGCTCACACACCTGTAATCCTAGCACTCTGGGCAGCTGAGACAGGAGGATTGCTTGAGGCCAGGAGTTCAAGACCAGCCTAAGCAAGAGCAAGACTCAGTCTCTACAAACAATACAAAAATTAGCTGGGTGTGGTGGCTTGTACCTGTAGTCCCAGCTATTAAGGAGGCTGAGGGAGGAGGATCACTTGAGCCCTGGAGTTTGAGGCTGCAGTGAGCTATGACCACTGCACTCTAGCCTGAGTAACAGAGCAAGACTCTGTCTCAAAGAAAAAAAAAAAGAGACCTACAATTATTCCATATGATAAACAATCCAATTTTTAAAAAATAGACAAAAGATTTGAACAACCATGAAAGTGGGTAACAAGCATGAGAAGATACTCAATATCATTAGCCTTAGTCTTTTGAAAAATATAAATTAAAACCACAATTTATACACAATGGCTAAAATTAAAAAGATTTACTATACCAAGTGTCGGCAGGATATGGAAAATTCAATCACTGTTGGTGGGGATGTGGTACAACCATTCTGGAAAAAAAGTTTGGCAGCTTCATAAAAAGGTAAACAAACATCTGCCATATGACCCAGCCATTCCACTCCTAGGTATTTATTCAAGAGAAATGAAACCATATGTCTAGGCCAGGCATGGTGGCTCATGCCTGTAATCCTCTGGGAGGCCGAGATGGGAGGATAGTTTGAGCTCAGGAGTTCGAGACCAGCCTGAGCAAGTGTGAGACCCCGTTTCTACTAAAAATAGAAAGCAATTAGCTGGACAACTAAAAATATATACAAAAAATTAGCCGGGCATGGTGGCACATGCCTGTAGTCCCAGCTCCTCGGGAGGCTAAGGCAGAAGGATTGCTTGAGCCCAGGAGTTTGAGGTTGCTGTGAGCTAGGCTGACGCCACGGCACTCTAGCCCGGGCAACAGAGTGAGACTCTGTCTCAAAAAAAAAAAAAAAAAAAAGCATATGTCTACACAAAGACTTGTACAAACATGTACATAATAGCTTTCTTTGTAATAGCTCCCAAAATGGAAACAACCTAAATTAGCACCAAAAAGTGAGTGGAAAAACAAATTTTGTGATATTTCCATGCAACAGAATACTACTCACCAATAAAAAATAATGAATTGTTAATAAATGCAACAGCATGAATAAATCTTAAAATAATTATACTACGAGAAGCCAGTACCAAAATAAGTATACACTGAATAATTCCATTCATATATTATAAAATTCTAGAAACTAGAAACTAATATATAGTGATGGAAGCAGAAGAAATTTCTGGAAGTAAAGGATACCTTCAGTATCTTGATTTTGGGACTGATTTCATATGACAAATTATCAAAACCTATCAAATTCTACACTGTAAATGTATGTAGTTGATTATACCTCAATTGAGGTGTGCCGCTCATACCTCGATAAAACTGTTAAACAGTTTCCTAGGGGGTGGCACTGCTACCGCCTGGCTCTGCCCCAGCTGTGAGCTCCCCTAGAGATGGGCCTGCCCCCTTGCAGGGCCATGGGAAAGGGAGGATTAACTGGGAGGCCCTGCAAGAGGCCCCTGGGGTCAGGAATGCCAAGTAGAGGGATGGGAAGGCAGCTGACGGGGTCGTGTGGCTGGTAGGGCTGACCTTATTTCCTTCCACCGTCCCACACATGGCACACGTACTTCCAATGTGCCCAGCGCCTCCCTGCCTCTAGCCCCCAGATCTTCAAGGGGCTAGGGTCTCCTCATCATGCAGGTGTTAGCATGGGCGTCACAAGCGCCTTCACTGAGCGTCATGTCTAAATTAGTTCCCACTCCTCACCTTATCCGAAAGTCACTTTCTGTATTTCCCTGTTTTTTTCACTGCATGTATCACAATCAGAAATTCTTATTTAGTAATTTCCTTTCATCTTTATCATCTATTTTCTCCACCCACCCCCATGCTGTGGGCACCCCACTCCGATCCCCATCACTGGTGGTGCTGGTAAGTGTTGGCCGGCTAATCACAGGAGCCTCTGCCAGTAACTGAGGGAAAGGTGGGGGAGGACACGAAAGACTGGCTTTCTTGCCTCAAGGACACCTAACTCTGGGGCCACTGGTGCTCAGTGTTCCCGATGGGATCGGGCTGAGGCTAGTCTCCACTCGGGACCACACTCTAGCTCAGCTTGAGTCTTTTACCCTGCCCTGCTTCCCTCCCTCCCTTCTCCTGAGAGCACTTCCTCGATAAACCTCTCCAACAGGAGTGCTGATCGTAGGGTCTGCTTCTAGGGAACCCGACCCATGACACCCTACGTTAGCTTCATGAGGGACTCAACTGTTAATTCCCCTGGAACAAATTCCGGTCTCAGACTCTGCTGATGACCCCCCCTGCCCCCCAGCAATGATAGCTTAATGAAGGAATATCTTCTTTAATTCCTTAAAACAGTGCCTGCAAAACAGTAAGTGCTCAATAATCGCACCGAATGCAGGCAGGGGAGAGCCGAAGGTCTGCTTCACAGCTCAGCAACTGACACCCCTTCTGTCCGGGGCTGGCCTGGAGGCATTGTGAGTCACAGCAGGTAAACAGGAGCCGGGCTCAGCGATGGGGCCAGGCCTGGACAGCAGCTCGGCACCTCCACGTCTTCCAGGTGAGGCACAGCATGCAGCGGGGATTGCTGGGGAAGGGGCTTCTGGGAAGACGCACCCTTAGGGGTGGGCCTGGATGCGGGCTTCTGGAGAAGGTCTCCCTGAACCAGACCCAGCCTCTGCCCAGTTATATGTGAGGAACAAGTGTGTGCTGAACTAACAAAGGCATGACAGAGGGAATCCTGCCCAGTTCTTTCTCTTTTCACCCTTTGCAGGCAGAAGAGGAATTAAAAACAGCAAGTAGGCCGGGCGTGGTGGCTCACGCCTGTAATCCTAGCTCTCTGGGAGGCCGAGGCAGGCGGATCCTTCTGAGCTCAGGAGTTCGAGACCAGCCTGAGCAAGAGCGAGACCCCGTCTCTACCAAAAAATGGAAAAAAATTAATTGGACAGCTAAAAATATACGTAGAAAAATTAGCCGGGCATGGTGGCGCGTGCCTGTGGTCCCAGCTACCCGGGAGGCTGAGACAGGAGGATCGCTTGAGCCCAGGAGTCTGAGGTTGCTGTGAGCTAGGCTGATGCCACGGCACTCGCCCCAGGCAAGAGAATGAGACTCTGTCTCAAAAAAAAAAAAAAAAACAGCAAGTAGCTCCCTTTCTCACACTATGGAATCAGCACATACTAGAAGGGAAGAGGCGGGTAGAATGGATTTGTCCGTTATCTGGACTTTAGATTCCTGGACGGTGTAGTCTGCTTCGAACAAAAGTCACGTGCACAATCCCTGCTACCTGGGGCCTGAAGCACATGGCACATGCCCCAGGATGGCACTGAACACACTGGACTGTGACCCACACACATCTGTTTTCCCAGCTGGACCAGGAGCATCTTGAGGGCAGGCACAGACTGTGCCAGGACTAGACTGGGACCCTGGTACACAGTAGGTGCCAGTGCAAGGTTGTCAAGTGACAACGATGAGGGCAGGAAAGGTGCTGGCTACGCTAGCCATCCCACCAGATTCTCAGACTCTGGCTTTGAGATCCTTCAGCAGTTCCCTTACCTGCAGAATGAAGTCTCACCTTCTGAGCCCGCCTGCACACCGCCCTCACGTAGTGCCCTGGTCCGCCTTCCTCTCCTGCTATTCCCAGCATCAATCCCACCCAAGCTCTTCCTCGTATCTGGTACCTGAAGGCCTTGCCGGCTCTTCACTCTGCCTAGAGCTCTCCATCTCCCATCCCCAATGCACCGGCACCGTCCCTTCTCCCCCACTCATAACCCTTCCAGGTGCAGCTCAGAGAACAGGGGATGGTATATCTATCGGGGCCTGACACCGAGTGGCCTTTGGGGAAGGTGGTTTCGGTGAGACTGCTGCTGGGGCGAGTGTGGAGGGATGGGGTCCTCAGCGGCCAGCAGCTGGTTAGCCCCGAGCGCAGGCCGCAGGGCTACGGCCAGTTCCACCGGGCCTCGTGGTGCGAGGGGGCGGCCTGTGCCGCGCAGGCTGGTCACCCGCACTCTTGCTCCCCAGCAGCGCCCCTGGCTCGCCTGCATCATTCGGGACGCCGGGGCTCGAGACAAGGGTGCAGCCCGGATCGCCAGCGTCCCCACGAGGCCCACCCGGCCCTCGCCCTGGCAGCCTTCGAGTGCCTGGCTGTGAGCCAGGCCTGCGGCCTGTGGGAGCAACTGCGGCGGTTCTGGGATGACCGCTGCTCCCGGCGGCGCTTCTCCCCGCGGCGGCCGCCGCTGCGCCGCGTCTCCTCCCCGTGCACCTTCTACGTGCTGGACCACCGCACGCGCCAGGCCGAGCTCGGCCTCAGCTACGGCGCGCCGCGCACGCGCCTCACCGACGAGGCCTTCGTGTTCCGCGGCGGCCGCTGGGTCCCGGAGGGCGAGCTGGCGCGGCCACGGCCGCCGCTGCCCTCGCCGACCGTGTCGGGCTGGAAGGCGCAGGTGCAGCGGGTCAAGAGCGAGGTGCTGCTGGAGGAGAACAACTACCTGAAGCTGCAGCAGGAACTGCTCATGGACATGCTGACCGAGACCACGGCGCGCGTGCACCTGCTGGAGAAGCAGCTCCACCCCGAGGTCGGCCCGGCGGCCGCGGAGCGCCTGGCGGAGGAAGATGCGCAAGTCCGAGGGCGCCGGCGGCGTGCTCGCGATCGAGCCGCGCGCTCTGCAGTCGCGCTGACGCAATAAAGCCCCGTCCGGGCACGCGCGCCTCGCGCCTCGCGCTGGGACCCCGGCGCTCGCCGTACCTGGGGCGGGCCGCGTGCTCGCGAGGAAGGGCCGTCGGCGCCGACCGGGCACGCACACCTGAGGGGCGCGTCCCGGGCGAGCGCGGAGGGGGGCGGGGCAGGGTCTGCGTGCCGCCCTCCGGGAGCGCAGAGTGGCAGCCGGGCTCGCAGCGGACGGGGCGGGGCGAGGGGCAGGCAGCGGCGCTCTCGCGACATCCGAGGACCCGGGGCGGGGTCCCGGGGTGCGGGGCGAGGGGCGGGCAGCGGCGCTCTCGCGACGGCCGAGGACCCGGGGCGGGTGCAGCAGGCGGAGGAGCCCGCGCGCCCGGGGAGTGGAGGGTGTGGCGCGGCGGGCGGAGGGCGGACTTTGTGCTTGGTCTTTCTGGCCTTGGGCGCAGGAGGGTCGAGAGACCGAGAATCCCCGCGTAAGTTATTTTACGTCCTGGACAAAAGCTTTCTAAAAATCTTGGGCTCTGCCGCCCCCACCTGCCTGTTTGTCTTTTCGGAGAGTCGCGTCTCCGTTACAGGCCTCCTTTTTCTCCTCCGAAGAATGAGGGGTCTGTTTGACCCACTTTTTAAAAAATATTTGCATTAGTTGTCAAACTTTCAGAATTTGGAGATATCCCATCAAAAATTCAGACTTGTACTCCCCTGAAAAATCAGGTAGACTTGGCCACCCTGGACCTTCGTTCTGCCTGGCGGCGATTGCCTGGAGCTGAACCGTTGCTGTGGCCTCTTGGCCAGCTTCAGTCTTGTTCTGCCGCAGGTGCCCGTGCTAGGTCTGTGGGGAGCACCCACCCCCACCCCCACGTGTACACGAAGCATCACGTGATCCTTGCGGAAAGGGAGCGTGCTGTACTAGTGAAAGATACTTACGGATGCACAACGAAGATGGGGCCACTGGTCCCTGCGATCTGCAACCTTCCACCGGAACGTAGACAGACCATTTGGCATTCGGGACAACGTTGTAAGTTCTGCAAGATTGGGACCATCTCCCTACCACCACGAGAGAATGCGGGTGTCCTTCCTCAGCCTGACTTGATTTCAGGAGTAGATTAGGGATCACGAAACAACCATTTCCTGTAAAAATGTGGTCTTATTTATTAAATCAGCAAAACACAAAACATGTCATTAGGCACTAAGCTTAAAAATGACTTTTGAGAATATTCTTTTGTATTTTAATCCTGTCTTTAATAGGGATTAAGTAAATAACCTATTATAATGGTTGTCAAATAAGATTTCTTGTAAAAATAGGTAAGAGCTGGGCATGGTGGCTCATGCCTGTAATCTTAGCACTTTGTGGGGGGGAGGTCGTTTGAGGCCACTAGACCAGCCTGAGCAAGAGTGACCCCGTCTCTACTAAAAATAGAAAAATTAGCTGGATATGGTGGCGAGTGCCTGTAGTCCCAGCTACACAAGAGGCTGAGGCAGGAGGATCGCTTGAGCTCAGGAGTTTGAGGTTGCAGTGAGCTATGATGATATGATGACTCCACTGCACTCTAGCTCAGGTGACAGAGTAAGAGTCTGTCTCCCCCCCCAAAAAAATCAATGCACAAGAAAAAAAAAATGAAGCACAAAATGTGCCAGTAATGGAGAAAACATATTAAGTGAAGGAAGCCAGACATAAAGGACCACATATTGTATGATTCCATTTATATAAGCTATCCAGAATTCCCAGGGGCAGGGACTCACCCCTGTAGTCCCAGCTACTCTGGAGGCTGAAGTGCAAGGATCCCTTGACTCTAGGAGTTCGAGGCCAGCCTGGGCAACATAACAAGAACCTGACTCTTGAAAAAAAAAAAGGGAGGCTGGGCGTGGTGGCTCACGCCTGTAATCCTAGCATCTGGGAGGCCGAGGTGGGCAGATTGTTTGAGCTCAGGAGTTCGAGACCAGCCTGAACAAGAGCGAGACCCCTGTCTCTACTAAAAATAGAAACAAATTAGCTGGACAACTAAAAATATATAGAAAAAATTAGCCAGGCATGGTGGCACATGCTTGTAGTCCCAGCTATGCAGGAGGCAGAAGGATAGCTCGGGCCCAGGA
>CAUYRB010090883.1:0-19465 GCA_963574695.1 Propithecus perrieri | reverse complement strand
GCTAAAAATAGAAATACCATTCGATCCAGCAATAGCACTATTAGGCATCTACCCAAAAGAGCACAAAACATTCTACAATAAAGACATCTGCACCCGAATATTTATGGCAGCACAATTCACTATTGCAAGGATGTGGAAACAACCCAAGTGCCTGTCAATCCATGAGTAGATTATTAAAATTTGGTATATGTTTACAATGGAATATTACTCAATCATAAGAAACGACAGTGATCTAGAACCTCTTATACTTTCCTGAATTAAACTTAAGCCCATTATCCAAAGTGAGGCACCACAAGAGCAGAAGAATGGGCTCCACTTTTACTCACCATCATATTGGTACTAACTGATCAACACTAGGGTGATCACATGACAGAAATACTCTCTAGGGATTAGGGGGATGGGGGGGTAAATTGCAACTAAAGGACATGGGGAGCACTGTATGGGGGTAGGGCATGCCTTTAACCCTCACTTGGGTGAGGCAAAGACATAAAGTGTAACCCTAATGTTTATACCCTCACAATACCCTGAAATAAAAAAAAAAGATTGTGTAGACATATCATATTCATTTATAAATTACCCACCAATTTATGCTATTTTCGAGCACACATATCTTTGACATAGAAATTAAGGTGCTATAAGAAAATGATAAAAGAATGCACACATTTTAAAGCTATTAACATATAAACCAAATTTGTCTTCACTAAGTTTGGATCTAATTATATTCCAGCCATCATTGTATATTTGCCAGATCCTTCAGTAACACTAGAAATAGTTCTTTCTTTCTTTATTTATTTAGAAACAGGGTCTCTCTCTGCCATGCAGGCTGGAGTGCAGTGGCACAATCAAAGCTCACTGCATCTTCACAATCCTGGGCTCAAGCAATTCTCCCCTCTTAACCTCCTGAGTAGCTAGGTGCATGCTATCATGCCCACCTAATTTTGACTTTTTTGTAGAGACAGGGTCTGGTTATGTTGCCCAGCCTGATCTCAAACTCCTGGCCTCAAGAGATCCTCAGACCTCAACCTCCCACGGTGCTGGGATTGTAGGCAGGACCCACCATGCCCAGCACAAAGCCAAGTTTTAAATCTAGTTATCTCTTGCATAACTAACATGATCTTAACTAGTATGGCAAGCAATCTCCCAAGATCACAGATGTTCTTCTGTAGAATTATATGATTTAACTGTGGACATTTTTCCCCAATATTTTTCTCAACTCTACATGGAAGAATGTGATTTTAGGACTATAAAAATAGAGCTTTGCCTCTAAAGATTTTGCTCTCATTATTCCACCAGGTCTCATCACATGAGCCACATTCATCTCCTTTCAGCTCAAAAAAAACTAACATCATCATGTAAAGTCTATAGCTTTCAAAGAGCATCATGAAACACCACCATCTGAATAACATTTTCTACCAGCAATAATGATCTCTAATTAATTCCTTTTTAAAAAGGACAAAAACAAAACCAAATAATGTTACAGAAAATGCCATGTCTTTGATTTTATTAACCTTCTGTTTGTTTCCAATAGACGAGAGAATAAAGATATTTTGAGGTCATCTATAACCCAAGTCGACTCATGTCTTCTGATATCATCTATTGCCAACAAGAAAAACAAGAAAGCTAAGAAGATGTTGGAGAGTAATTTTACCATGCCAAAAGAGTTTATCTTTGTTGGATTCACAGATTATCTACCTCTCAGAATCATACTGTTCTTGGTATTGCTTGTGGCATATATATTAACTGTGGTGGGTAATATGGGCTTAATAATTCTAGTTAATATTAATTCAAGCCTTCAAACCCCTATGTATTATTTTCTTAGCAACTTGTCATTCTTAGACATCAGCTATTCCACAGCAATTGCCCCTAAGATGCTGGTAAATTTCTTAGCATCGAAGAAGAGCATCTCTACCTATGGATGTGCACTACAAATGTTTTTCTTTGCTTGTTTTGCTGATGCTGAGTGCCTTATCCTGGTGGCAATGGCATTTGACCGCTATGCAGCCATCTGCAAGCCACTGCTCTATCCTACACTGATGTCTAGGAGAGTCTGTATCTCCTTCATTGGGTTGGCGTACTTCAGTGGAAGTATGACTTCATTGGTTCATGTCTGCCTCACGTTCAGGCTGCCATTTTGTGGCCCCAATATTGTCAACCATTTTTTCTGTGATATCCCACCTCTCCTGGCTTTATCCTGTGCAGATGTCCACATCAATGAGCTTCTGCTCTTTGCCTTGTGTGGCTTCATCCAGACCAGCACTTTTGTGGTCATATTTATCTCTTACTTCTACATCCTTATCACTGTTTTGAGTATCAAGTCCTCAGGTGGGAGAAGCAAAACATTCTCCACCTGTGGTTCCCATCTGGTAGCAGTCACCTTATTCTATGGAACACTTCTATTTATGTACTTACGCCCCGCCACCAGCTATTCCCCAGATACTGACAAGGTGGTCGCATTGTTTTATACTGTTGTTTTCCCCATGTTTAACCCAATAATCTACAGCTTCAGAAACAAGGATGTGAAAAACGCCCTCAAGAAACTATTAGAAAGAATTGGATTTTCAAATGAATAAGGGTTTGAATCATTTAAGACTAAGGCCTAGCTTGCCCTTCCAATCTCATCATTTCCAATTATGCTATGAACATCTTATGTGTCAACTATTTTAAATGTATTACATTTTCCAAAAATAAAGTCATTGTTTTGTCCTTAATGCCTTAAAATTTTTTGTTCTCTCTTATAGAAATGTTCTTTCCAAAATTATTCTACTCTGTAAAACATTACTGAATTAATAAGCAATAATAATTGCTATCCAATATGTGCTCCAAAAATATTTTATGCATTGATTCATTATATTATTTATCATATTGTATTGAAGGTATATATTGAATTGCCAGTCAATGCCCCATCTCCATATTAGAAGCTTCTTAGCATCAGGGAATATGTGTATTGGTTTATTTTTTCAATATGTGTATAGCGCCTGATATATTGCACGTCCTCCCTACCTGTGTTTTTAAGGGATAGATGGTTGGGATGGATGTATGGATGGGTAGATAGGTGAATGAGTGGGTAAATCTAGACTTCATTGTTTTGAAAGTATGTCTGGATTTGCATTTATAAAACTTTTATCAACAGGGGAATTTTATTAAATTCAGTGGTAGTGATGATGGTCTTACAGGCTCTCAGATAATCTGGCCCATAACGATAGTCTCATTAATATTATTTAGAGTAAAGTTTTATCACATTGTCTCTAGGTTAAATTGATTACTGCAAGACATCCCCTACTCTTTAATTAATAGTGGTTACTTGAGAAAACCAAACAAGTGCGTGCACAATATAAAGATTTTAAACTCTATAAATTACTGATTATTTCTGTGCATGTTACTGACGTTGTTTTGAGGCACTATCTTCAAGAAGAGATGAAACAATGCTCTAGTAATTTTATTCTGTAAATTTGCAATGCAAAACCAATTGAATTTTAAGCATTTTTTTCTCCAGGATGAATTTTGATCATCAAATTATCAGATTTGTTTGTTGTTCCTTTTGATCCTTCAGTCTTTGTTTACTTTTTGTTTTATTTTGACAAAATTGAGGCAATAAACTGTATTCATATGAACACAAAATGTTGTGAATTTTGTAACAATTATGAAAATATAAATGACTAAATTAGGAACATTGAATATAATCTTATACATGGACACAATAAGATATCAGCTACTGAAATGGGTTGTGTTGAGGATTGAATAAACTAATATATGTAAAGCTATTAGTATACATATGATTTGTGGATTAAATTATCTAATCTATACAGGCATACCTCACACTTATTGAGAGTTCAATTACAGATCACTGCAATAAAATAAATATTACAATAAAATTAGTCACATGAATTTTCTGGTTTTCCAGTGCATAAAATGTTATGCTTAACTATACTATAGTCTATCATGTGTGCAATAGGATTATGTCTAAAATATGTACATACCTTAATTTAAAAATATTTTATTGCTAAGAAATGATAACAATCATCTCAGCCTCAGTGAGTTGTAATGTTTTTGCTGGTGGAGTGTCTTGCCTCAATATTGATGGTTGCTGACTGATCAGGGTGGTAGTTGCTGAAGGTTGGGTGGTTGTGGAAACTTAAGACAATAATGAAGTTTGTCACATTGATGACACTCCCTTTCATGGAGGATTTCTCTATAGCATTCAATGCTATTTTGCTAGCATTTTACCCACAGTAGAACTTCTTTCAAAATTGGATTCAATCCTCTTAAATCCTGCCACATCATCATCAACTAAATTTATGTAACATTCTAAATACTTTGCTGTCATTTCAACAATGTTCATATCATCTTCACCAGGAGTATATTCCATCTCAAGAAACCACTTTCTTTGCTCATCCAAAAAAAGCAACTCCTCATCCCTTCAAACTGATCGCTTGCTTGAGTTACTATAATAGTGATTTCATAAATGCTAAAGGAAGTGGTTTATAGCATGTGCCATCGATTTCCCTACATTTAATCATATTGTACTCTCTTTGCTTTGAATCTGCAACCATATTCTCACTATGCACCTAACTCCATTCATCCATTGACTGTTTTGTTGAATTTTGAATTTCTATTGTTCTTTTAAGACATGGTAATAGCTTCCACTATTACTGCACTGTTATTCAGTTGAGATCTTCACAACTGTATATAATTTTGTCATAATTTTTGGAATTTTCTGCAATATTTGGATTGACATAAATCTTCATTATTTTATTTCTCTGCATATAAACCTCTGCCTTTATGTAACAATATCTAATACATATTAATGAATTAACAACAAAACTTAACAAAATCTTCTGCCACCCTCTCCCTTATTCACTACTGCTTCATTAAAATGGAAGTTACCAAAAAGAATTATAAGACATAATCCATGGATTTATGCTGCTTACTGAATTATTAGAGAGGAAAAAAAATGCATACACACACATACACACACACTTTTTTTTAACTTTTCAAAAGAAGATAGACTAATGGCCAACAAACATATGAAAATGAAATAATGTTCAACATCTCTAATCATCAGGGACATGCAAATGAAAACCAAAATGAGATCTCACTTAACTCTAGTGAGAATGGCTTTTATAAAAAAGTCCCAAAATAACAAATATTGGTGTGGATTGAGAGGGATAGGAACACTCATACACTGCTGGTGGGACTGCAAACTAGTACAACCTCTATGGGAAATAATATGGAGATACCTCAAAGAACTAAGAGTAGAACTATCATTTGATCCAGCAATCCCACTACTGGGTATTTACCCAAAGGAAAAAAAGAAATTCTATTAAAAAGACATCTATACTTGAATGTTTATAGCAGCACAATTCACAATTGCAAAGATGTGGAAACAAGAGAAGGAAGTAAAGGACAAAACAAAATAATATGAAATAATAAAGGACAAATCTTCCTGCATTTGGTGGAGCAATTATATCCAGCGTTTGACTGGAGATCCCTATTATATAATATAAAACACAAAAAGTAAATTTCAGGTATAGGTAGGCCTAAATATCAAAGAAGAACAATAAAAAATGAGACAAGAATTTAACAATGAATGAATGAACAAAGGCATCCAAGTTGGAAAGGAAGAAGTATAACACTCATTATTCTCAGGGAACATTATTCTGTATGTAGGAAATTCTTAGCAATGCATACAACATCAATATACAAAAGTGAAGTGGTAATAGCAAGTAAGCTACCAAAATCCTTCATAATACAGTTTAAGCTGAAGACATAAGCCACAAAACTATCTCTATCAGCAGACACATATTAGACTGGAGGAATAAACATTCAGAAGATAGGAAGTTGGATTTATTTCAAGAAAGCCTTTTAAGAAGTAGTAGTTTTAATTTTCTTTGATGACATTCTTATAATCCAAGAAAATCAAGGAATTGGAATTTGCATGGAATTGATAGTAAATCATCTGACATAAAAACATCATTGCACACAGTGGTGTGCTGGCCCTCACTGCTTGCTTCTTGCTTGACCACCTGTGGCTTAACTTGTTTTTTGTTTGTTTGTTTGTTTTTTATTTTAGAGTTTGTCATGCAGAACTGGAAGACAACCAAACAAACAGAAAAGGGCACATTGCCCCTCAGCATCTGCCAGACCACATTCTGAGAAATCAGATAAAACCAGCCCCACAGAAAACAACTGCTCTGGAAAACAACCGCCTTTCATTTTTATTTTGCAACAACTTCTTTGTTCTCTATAACTCCAATAAAAAACCCAAGCCACTCATCCTGAGGCCAGCCTTTCTTCCTATTTTCATGCTGTGCCCTTTCCTCTGTTGGAAAGTGAAATAAACTTGCTTTAAAACCTATCTTAATCTTGAGTTGAGAATTCTTTCTCATCCTGTAGTATGAGCCCCCCTAACAGAAGTGGTTTGATATTTTATGCATTTTGCTTTTGTTTTTGGTATTTTCTGACAACTAGGCCAAAGTAAGATGCTCTCCTGAGAAGCATGCTAATGTACCCTTGCTAAAGTATGAACTCATGTAGGGACCGAAGGCTCTTGCCCCATTAAGATTTGCTGAAAAATCACCGACATGAGGCAGGTTGATTAATAGAAGGAAAAAGACAAATTTATTTCATTTAACATATGCATATGGGAACCCTCAGAATGAAGATTCAATTCTTCAATGAGATGAAGAGGTTTCTAAAGACCAGGGGCTATGGGGAGGGAGAGGAGAAGAGGTGTGACTAGCTAGCAAAAGTGGTCTTGTTATGTAAATAAACCTTAGGAAGTAGCAGCCCTCAGAGAGAAAAGATGTAGATAGTTAAATGGTTCTTTTCGGATCTTGAAAGTATTAGTCTCTCTCTTAATCTTATCTAGATCAGGAGAGGAAAGACCTGGTTGTATTAATGCAGATTCTTTACAGATGTAAATTTCCCCCCACTAAAGACAGCTTTACTGTGTTACTTCTGTCTGTGAGACTCATAACATTCATCCCAAAATATGTCAAAGAAATATATTTTGGGGTAAAATTTTTTAAAATTTCCTTCACAGATATCACTATGAATTAATTATGTGTATTTTCTTCAGAGATCATATATTCTGATTCCCTCCCCCCAACATCTGTCTGACATTTCTTTCTATTCATTGTAACATTCAAGAAATTAAATGCCTTAAGGAACCATTAAGTTCCTGAGAGTTTCCTAAATCCCCCAAGAAACAGGAGGAACTCTTAGCAATAAATGTATCAAATCCTTTTAATAAGATTAACTCAAGGGACTCTATTCCCATTTGAAGAAAGGTAAATATATAAGTGAACTTTTAATCTAAACATATCTTCTGACATGATTGTGTTTTGATCACCTTACTCTTACTTTCATACAAAGGAGGCTGTGTCTTTGATTCTCATTTATTAAAGGATAAATTTGAATTTAATCCCACTGTCTGTGACTACTGTCTTGTAGTTTATTTAATTTATTATCACTGTAAATGTCAAACAAATTGAACTAATTGTTTTTGGTGTTTTGCTTTGTTTTTGTTTTGGGGGACTATAGCGAGATGAACACGAAGTTCCTAAATGAGCAAAGGAGTTGAACATTTTTATTTCTATTGGTAAGTTAAATTTACTTATTTCAATATGTTATGTACATGCATTCTGTAAATCAGTTAAAATTAAAAAATGAAGAGGAAGAAAAAAGTGTATTTGTATTTAAATCTGATAAAAGTTTCAAATTACAGGGGAAAGAGGAATTTGTAACTTTCCCAAATTTTATTTATTCCCATCCCTTATCTTACACTTCACTCTTTCTACATTAACATCAAATTTTTTTTGTGAAACTTCTACTGAAGTAATAAAAAAATCATCATTTTAATATAATGGAATATTCTTTCATAAAGATGAATTTCAATCTAAATCATAACTACATATTCCCATGGGATTGTTCACCTATCCCTGTAGACGCTCTAGATCTCACACCTGTCTCCTGTTTTGTTGTTTCAGTAGTCTTGCAATGCTCTTTTCCTGACTCTGCAAGAATAGCGTCTCCCAAATGAAAGGAGGATGAAGCTACCAAATATATCATTCTTTATTCTGTAGAGGTAATGTTACGAGTATGATTTGTTTAAGATGTTTATTTGTTTCTTCACCTGGTCCAGGCAACCCAGAGCCAATTCACTCCAGTCCATCCTTATGGCAGAGTCACCTCTGCCCAGGTTGTCCCCACACACTCTCCTCACAGAAAAAAGCCAATTGAGGCTGCTGAGTGGGCCTCAATCACACATTTAGACAGGACCTGTGCCGGATCTGGCCCTGTCAAGAGAATTGGTGCCTTATGTTCATCACTCCTTCCTAGTTCCGTTGATTATGCTTCTACAATAAACAGGACTTGATCCCACTGTGAACTAAAATAAAATCTTAAGACTTTCAGCTGAGTGAATGGCCAAGGGGGCCCCAGAAATAACCTAAAGCCGAGATGCCAGTCGTGAGCAGGGAGGTCAGACATGCCTTGTCATGCCCCATTCCCTTCTCAGAGGTGTCCTCTGTAACTCATTAACAGGCCTAAGGCTATACAAGACCAAGCTTAAATCACATCTGCAGGTCATCAATTTACAAAACAGATCACTTGAGTCTGGGTATATCTGGGGACTTGCCTCTGACTAACAGACTTCCTTATTTTAACTTAAAACATTCCAAGCCTTTAGACAAAGCTTCAATTCTTTAACCAATTACAAATCAAAGAATCTTTAAAGCCACCGATAACCTGTAATCAATCCCCCCCACGTTAGAGATGTCTGACCTTTTAAGGCCAAACCAATGTACCCCTTCCATGTATGGATTTATGACTTTACATGTAATACCTGTCTCCTTGAAATGTATAAAACCAAATTGTAACTCAACCAAGGTAAGCTCACTTTCTGGGTTTCTTGGGCATGGCTCAAGACCATGGTCACACATACTTGGCTCAGAATAAACCTCTTTAGATTATTTTACAGAGATTTGGTTCTTTTCCTTTGACAACACAAACAAACAAAGGTAAATCAAAGTTCTGAGTTACTGGAACCCAGGTCAGACAATTAAAACACCCATTTTGAAATCCTGCAGAAGACTGAGTGAGAGAAAATATAGTTCAGTTGAATTACTCTATAAGGAGGTTTGTCATAAGTGTCTGCTTATCCATTAGTATACTGTGAGTAATAGTTTCGGATATGGTTTAGATTCACTAAGAATGAGATTCTTCCTCAATTGATTTATAAAAATGACACATAGTAGTCCAGTTAAGAATCTGGACAAAGCTATCTAAAAGCACAAAAATGTAGTTATAAAAGATGCTACTAATTTATATTTATTCCTGTTTTTGTGTAAGAAAAGTTAGCTACATTTTTCAGGAAAAATGTAGTAATGTGTTAGTTGTTTGAAATAGACATTGCATATTCTAAGAATCATGTTGCCGCACTAAAGGGAAGGAAGTAATGCAAACGAGTATCTGTATGTTGTATAGGATTGCTTTATTTTATGAGTTTGCTTTGCTTTTTCTCAGAAAAAGTGTAAGGACTTCTTTTTCCTGAGTCACAGTAAGGTGTTTTTGTTGGATATCAGAGTCTAATTACGAGTTGCTGTTCACCATATTTCTTATTCCAGCTCAGAGTGCCTCTTCCCACTTCCCAGTGGGCACTCTTCTCGGAAGCCAGTGCCTCTGCCTATTTTCCAAGGATGATTCCAGAGTTCTTGGATGCTAGGTCCTTGCCTTTTGTCATATACAACTTAAAAATAAAAGTGGTGTAGGAACTAAACCTGAAGGGATAAATGGAATAGCTCAGGTTTAAATGTCACATTACATTTTATTCTTCTCTTGATATATTTGGCATTAGCTACTCATAAATTCAAAGCGAGAAATGTAGAAGAGGGCTTCCGCAGAATTGCATATTAAAGTTCCAACTTCGATACTTATGCTTTTATAAAACTGGACTTTTCTCTACATATCTTTAGAATGAAATTCACTTTATTTTGTTGTCCATATTAAGACTAGCATTTTAAGCGCATCCTAAAGCTAAGACCCTAACGTTTTCTTTTTCCATTCATGGAATTTTTTATGGAATAGCCAAATAAACCGTCTTAGAAGACAGTAGCGACTTTATAGTTAAAATGTTCTGATTTTAAGCTTAGACAACCAGAGAAGAGAAGTCACTCAGTCACACAGCAAGTTAGGGATTTCAAATAGTCTTGATGCTGCAGCACTATTACTCTCAATTCATTCAAATCTCCTTATCATTAATAGGTTCCAAGAAACAAAAACACATGGCTGATGTTAACTTTACATTGGTTACTGAGTTTATCCTTTTGGGACTGACAGATCGTGCTGAACTGAAGGTGTTCCTCTTCCTGCTGTTCCTGTTGATCTATACCATTTCCTTGGTGGGGAATCTGGGAATGCTCTTTCTCATCCAAATAACTTCCAAACTCCACACACCCATGTATTGTTTCCTTAGCTGTCTGTCATATGTCGATGCCTGCTATTCATCAGTTTTTGCACCCAAAATGCTGCTGAACTTCTTTGTTGAACAGGAGACAATCTCATTCTCCGCATGCATTGTGCAGTATTTTTTATTTGTATCCCTCCTTACCGCTGAGGGCTTCTTGCTGGCAGCAATGGCTTATGACCGCTATGTGGCCATTGTAAACCCTTTACTTTATAGAGTGGCCATGACAAAGAAAGTCTGTGTCATGCTCGTATTTGGCTCGTGTGTAGGAGGTTTAATTAATTCGCTGACACACACAATTGGCTTGGTGAAACTATCTTTCTGTGGGCCAAATGTCATCAGTCACTTCTTCTGTGACCTTCCCCCTCTGCTGAAACTGTCATGCTCTGATACATCCATGAACGAATTGTTGCTTTTAATTTTTTCTGGCATCATTGCCATGATCACCTTCTTGACTGTGATGATCTCCTACATCTTCATCGTTGCTGCCATCCTGAGGATCCGCTCAACAGCGGGTAGACACAGAGCCTTCTCTACCTGTGCCTCGCATCTAATGACTGTGACTTTATTCTACGGCTCGATAAGCTTCAGTTACATTCAACCAAGCTCCCAATATTCCTTAGAACAAGAAAAGGTGGTATCTGTGTTTTACACCCTGGTGATTCCTATGTTAAACCCGTTGATTTACAGCCTAAGGAACAAGGAAGTGAAGGATGCTGTGAAAAGGGCTATAGAAATGAAACATTTGCCTTGTTAATTTGATCAGTCTGCAAATAGACTACAGAATGGTGATTTGTATAGTGATATCTATAAAGATTTAGTAAAGTTTCAGTCACACAGGAATCTTAGAGTTTATTTAACTGGAGCCCTGTGTTTTACAGAAGAAGAAAAAGACATGGCAGGGGGGAAACGCCATAGAACATATGGCCGCTTATTGTGTTAACTAACCTAAAAACCAGAGGAAGGTGTAGGGTCGTTATCTCTAGTCACTTAATGACATTTTCATTTTTTTACATGGGTAGAAATTAGACAGTCAAATATATATAGACTTGCACAACTAGAGAGAGACAAAAATAAAATTCATAAAATATCTCTTAGGTTGATCTCTCTATTGAGCACGGCGATAAGTAAAATACTTTCAAGTCAAAAAGTATTGGTACTTGCTTTATCTAGAAAATGGACAGCTACATGTTCCAGAAATTAGCCTGGATTATTTACAGCCCAATAATCTTCAAAACAAATCCACGCATGTAAAAATACTCAGAAAAGGAACATGGTCCTAGATTACCTCTCCGCTCAACAGTGGTCAGTCTAAGCCATTTTCCTATCCCTGGCCTCAGTTCCCACTACTATGTATGAACCCAAATAGGACAGAATGTCATGGTTTATTACTACTCCACGTGAAAGAATTCCTAACACTCAGAGAAAGCTTCCTTTGAAGAATTTTACTTCATATTTAGAAAGAATGACTCCAAGGCCATTAGGGTGTCATTAATAATCAGATTTGTTCCTCTTTTTTCTTTAAGGATCTTCTAGCATCCTTTTTAGACATTAAACGAAATATTCCCTGATGATGTTTTCTAGGTGGGGGAAAACCTGTGAAGCCAATTGTTTTTCCTTCAATTCAAATTATATGTACAAGTGCAGCATCATAAAATCAAACCCACAAATACTGATTGTTCCATAGTGATCTCTTCTCAAATTGCTATCCTATCAGGAAAAATAAGACAACAACAACAACAACAACAAAACAGTATTCTAGAGAATATATTCACTTATAAATAAAATTAGGTTAAATTTTTGGAGTTTGTTTTAAATATTGAAATAAATAGAGGCAAAAAGGCTAAGCAGCCCAATGTGACAGCTGAAGACCCAACAAGTATTAATTCATATTTTACATGGCGGGTTACATTAAATAATGATATAAGCAGATGGCACCAGTATCTGTATAAATGAAAATGAAGGCAGCATATTAAAATGCTTACTATGTTAGACATTCATGCAAAGAAATTGATATGAAAGTTTAATTTTCAGAAAATAATAACACTAACAACAACAGGCAACATTTGTGTAGCCCTTCGTGATTTTTTAAGACCATTCAATATATTATTTGAAATTGGGTAAAAGATCACATATATGTGACATTTACATATGTGAGACATTTATATAAGTGCATTTATGTGCGAATTTTTATTTTAAGAATGAAATAAAATAATAATGATAAGTAAACCTAATTTTATATAGTCCTTCATAATTTTACAAAAGTATTCAATGTATTACATCCTAGACCTAGAGTATGAAACACAAAGAATGTTATACAGGCAAGATAATTGAAATTCAAAAAGAAAAAACTGAACTGCTTATAAATTATGTTGCACTATACACTCCACAAAAGAAGAGTCTGGCCTGCCAGGCGAGGATACAGATAAAATAATATGGTTCACTAAGGGTACATATATGGGAGGGGAGGTGGTGTTTCATCTGGAAAAAGTGGTGCTTTTTTTTTAACATTTTGTAACCTTTTTAACCTTTTTTTAACCTTTTTTCACCTAATTCACCCTAACAAATAGTTATATTGTACTATAAACAGAAACTAGGTGCATCAATGAGAAAAATATTATTCTCTTAGAATTCTGATTGAAACGGGGAGAGTGATGGCAGATTTTTATAATGTAGGTTGGAAAATTCCTATCTTCAGAATAAAGCTGTATTTTACATATTTACTTATATATTACATACAAAATATGAGGCTGTATATGTAGTTTATTTATATATTTAATTTATGTATATGTTATATATTCATATTTTAATTGAAACTGCAAGGGTGTTTTCGACTGAGTTTCTCCAGGCACAGAATAACTAATTGCTGAGACAAGGAGGATTGCCAAGGAACAAAGGAAATTTTAATGTGAAAGATATCTTGTGAAACAGCCTCATATCCATCTCCCCAACTAAGGGAGAGTGCAGGCTTTTTAAAGAGGGGCTAAGTGCATTGGTGCCACTGTCCTAATGTGTCTGACAGTCTGACTTGATTATAGGATGAAGAGAAATTATATCCTACTTCAATTTCTTTTACTCTCTGAGCTCTTCAGAAGTCCAGATTCTTTGCAGAGTACACCAGAGCATAGCTGCGTGTATGGAAAAAACAGGGCCCTAGCAATTTCCTGTTGCTGAGTACCTCTCAGATCTCCAATGCTTGCTTGCAATTTTCTTTTCCTCATAAATTACATATTTTTTACTTTAAATAAAATCTTTGTGTGAGTACATGCTGTGTAGTAGGTGAATCTTTTCAAATAAATTAGAGAAAACAATGCGACTCTATTTTTCTTTGGGTTTAATAATACATATGGATAAGAAGTATTTGATCAATAATTTGGCAATATTTAGAGATACATATTACCTTAATTGGATTGAGACGGTAAGTTCTCAAAAAATTAACTTACCTATTTCATTAACATTATAGATTTATATTATCTTAATTTATTTCATTTAATAAGCCTTATTTACTAAGTGCTTTGAGTTCCCACATTTTTATTTTGTTTTTGAAAGTATTTAAATTTTTGCTATCTTTTTTACTTTGTAATTTTTGGAATTTGTGTAAGTTACTGTTATCAGCAAGTACAAAAAGACATTCTATGATAAAGACATCTGTACTCGAATGTTTATAGTAGCACAATTTACAATTGCAAAAATGTGGAAACAACCCAAGTGCCCATCAATACATGAGTGGATTAATAAAATGTGGTATATGTATACCATGGAATACTACTCAACTACTAAAACAATGGTGATCTAGCACCTCTTACATGATCCTGGATAGAGATTGAGCCCATCCTTCCAAGTGAGGTATCACAAGGATGGAAAAACATGCACCACATGTACTCGCCATCAAATTGGTACTAACTGATCAACACTAAGGTGCTCATGTGGTAGTAATACTCACTGGGTGCTGGTCAGGTTGGGGGATGGGGGATAAACCCACAGCTAATGGAAGCGGAATGCACTGTATGGGGGAGAGACACACTTGTAGCCCTAGCTGGGGTGGGGCAAACTCGTTACATGTAACCAAAATATTTGTACCCCCATAACATCCTGAATAAAAAAAACACAAAAAACTGCTTTTACATATCTTTTGGTATTGAAAAAAAGACAAATGCCCAATGTGTAAGTTTACCACTTACATGATTTCTGATAATCATGTACATTCAGTTTTATCTTTTTTATTTGTTAAAGACTGAAAAATTACACTTGTCAATATATGTATAAATTTTTATTTTGCTTATTATTTATTTGATTTCCTAAGTACTAAGAACCCTTTCATTATTCAATACTTGTTCATAATTTTTATCCTTCTTTTCTATTTTCTGCATTGTTTCATTTATCATTATTCAATGCTGTTAGTAACTTAATTTTAATTATGTCCACTCCTATTACCTTGACTTTATCTATCTCTGGTTCTATTGTTATGTGCCTTTTTGTCATTTTTTCCAAAGAATGTCCCTAAATGTTATATTGTCTGATTCCTTTTATGTCATGAATCTATTTTTTCTCTTAAAAATCAAACATGATTTGGCTGATAAAGAAATTTACGTACTTGATGCTAAATATTTTCTTTAAGATATTTAGTAGCAATAAGAAAGGGAGAAACAAAAATATTTTCTTTGCTATGCAGTGTTATATTTTCCAAATAAATATATTATTTCTTGTGATCTACCTATTATATTCTCAATGTTGTAAATGTAAACTATAAATAAAAATGTAATGAAATAAAACAGAGATTGTGTGAAATCCTGCCATTATAAGGAAGCTAATGCTCTCTTCCAGTCCACATCTTCCCAGACACTATTAATATTATACAAACCACCTACTACCAACAAGCATACGCAAAACATTATATAAAATTATGAAGTATTATCTTGCTTGGTTTTATAAAAATAGTGTTATGTTTTACAAATAGATTTACATTTATGTTCTTTCTTACATGTAAGGAAAGAAAGGATTTCATCAACGGAGCTGCTCTGAAACATTTTCTTGACTAGCCATGCAGTATTACATGGTGTAGAGGTGCTTCAGTGTTTTTCATGTATTCTGAGAGTGCCTTCCCTTTGCTTCTAATTTTGTTTTGCATTATAAAAAAAAAATTATAAATATTTTTTGAAAAACCACATGCCTTTAATAATTATTGGGGAAATATTATTTCTACAACATGAAATTTTACTAATACAGCTTGTAAAGTAAAATAAATAAATATATATATTATAATTTTATTTTTTCTTTTAAAAGGAAAAAAATGTCAAATACTGTCCAAAATGGATGCGATAATTGAAGGGAGTGTGAAATGGTATACCAGCCTGGGCCTGGTGGGATGTAGAATTCATTACAGATGATTCAAATGAAAAAACATTAATAAGAGGACCATTTACCAGTTCTATTGGCCAGTGTTCAAAATCACTATGTCAGCAAGACCTCACTCCCTCCAAAGGCTGTAAGGAAGAATCATTCTTTGCTTCTTTTTGCTTTTGGCGACTCTTGGCCTTCCTCACCTCGTGGATCAATCACTTGTTCCTGTGTTCACCTTCACATGACTTTCTTCTCTATTTCTCTGTTTTCTAAATTTTTTTTGACTCTTTGTCACTTATAAGAACACTTGTCATTGGATTTAGTATGTATCCTAAACCATGGTGATCTCATTTCAAAATCCTTAACTTAACTGTAGCTACAAAGACCTTTTTTCTGAATCAGGTTACATTTGCAGGTTCTAGATGGAGATATATTTTGAGAGGCCAATATTCAAACCCCTGCACATGGGTAAGGACAGTTTATGGTGAAAATTCAGAAGCTTCCAATGCTAAATAGATATGACTAAAGCTACAAATGGGAGGAAATGTTATAACGAGAGAACAGTGAGATCAGGGATAAAAGAGTAAACACCCTCAGGATTTTTAGTCTTGAAAGGACATGGACAGAGACAACAGATAGAAGCAGGCAGAAATACAAAGAAAATCCCCAAACCTAGTTTCCACCATTTTAGCTACTTCTCTTTTTTCTCATTGTTAAATCTAACCATAGAGTCAGAGAAAAGCATGAGATACATCTGAAAGAATGAGATGGTTAAAGAAAATTTATCTCAAAATATATAATCCCTGGTTATATGACACGGTCAGTTATCTTTCAGTGCATTACTCAGATAGTTCCTTAAATCAATAGCTAGCCATCGATTCTCAAAATGAGACTTTTGAAATTGAGTTAATTTGCACTCTGATCACACAGAAGCCTTTAACTTTATGAAATAAAGTTACTCTATGAAACAAAGTCGCCTTTGACAAAAATGTGAGGTTGTTATCATAATTTCAATGATTATTATTTAAGAACAAGGAACAAAGCTAACTGTTTTTCTGTTGTAGCTACATGATAAACCTATAAACAAATCATTTCTGTAATTTAAAGTCTTTGCCTCATGTTAATAATTTACTTAGTAGCTTTCTCAGTGCCACCATGATACCTTTGTTTCTCAGAGTACATATAATGGGATTCAAAGTTGGGATTAAAACAGTATAGAAAAGAGAAACCAGTTTCCCCGTTCTTTCAAATTGATTTGGTTTGGGTTGTAAATAAGTGATAGCAGAATTACATGATTTAAAAATAGTAGAGGCTATTGAATAATATGTTAACACATTAAAAACTCTTCAAATAGCATATTGTAAGTCTGTTTAAATTTGACTTTATCATTATACAGTTTGGATATGAGCTATGGCCTCTTTCTATGTGCTTCCTCATTGCCCAGGAGTTTGGCCTTGGCTTTTTGACATAGTCGTGGAAAGGTTTCCATTGTTAGACAAGACAGTCCTAATGCCCAAGGACTATTCATGCTTGTTAATGTCCTACTGACCAAAGCTAATCACATGGATAAACCAAGGCTCAATAAGGGATAGAACAACAAAAAAGTTGTGAACACAAGAAACAATGATTGAGGTTATTACCACAGAGGTGTAGCATGGTCTTTTTAATTACCGCATAATTGTCTAATGAATGTATATGCCATATTTATTAAAATAATTTTCAGTATGAACATTCATTTATGCCTTTTTCTTAGACAAATAGTGCTACAATAAACATAATTCACAATTATTATTTGTATTAGTCATCTTCACATATATTCTTATGCATTTAGGTTTTTATTTCTACTAGATAATTATCTAGCAATGACTATGTAGCATCGAAGAATGCTTGTTTCTTCAGAAAGACTTCAAAAAAGGAATGGAAAATGGCATGATTTCAGTCATGAGATACTCTATTTATCAAATCATCTTTTGTAATTACACATCTGAATTTACAGTCTATAATGAAAAAGAAGATTGATCTTTAAAATACAGCATTGCTAAATAAACTAACACAGTTGTCATAACTCTAAGGACATGAAGGTCCATTAAAATAAAATGAAATTAAATAAATCTTCATAAAAATTAAATACATAAAACAATAAATTCTGTTACTTCAATTGCCACACAACGCTAACAGTTTGGGAAGAACTTTCCTCAGAGCCTTTGCAACATCTTTGTTCCGCAGACTGTATATTAGAGGGTTAAACATTGGGGTCAAAATGGTGTAGAAAAGAGAGAGCAGTTTGTCTGTTCCCTCGTATTGATTGGATTTAGGTTTCAAATAGGTGATAGTGGCTGATCCGTAGAATAAAACTACAACTATGAGGTGGGATGAACAAGTGGAAAAGGCTTTGGTCCGTCCTGTGTTTGATGGCAACTTCAGGATGGTTGAGATAATTCTGCTATAGGACCCAAGAATCAACACAAAGGGAACAGTGACAAATAGTATACCAAATATATACACCAACATCTCATTCACAAAAGTGTCTCCACAGGCCAGCTTGAGCACTGGGGGAATGTCACAGAAAAAGTGGTTGACTTGGTTAGATCCACAAAAAGGCAGAGAGAAAATCTGGTATGTCTGCCCTATGTCCACTGGAATTCCACTGATCCAGCAACCAGCTACTAACTGGATACAGGCTTTGTGGTTCATGATTAAAGGATAATGCAGAGGGTTACAAATGGCCACATAGCGGTCATATGCCATTATGGCCAGAAGGAAACACTCTATGGCTCCCAGCGTGAGGAAAAAACACATCTGTGCAGCACAGGCAAAAAAAGAAATAGTTCCTTTGAGGGTCCAAAGATCCATGAGCATTCTAGGAAGAGTGACAGTCACATAACAGATTTCTAGGAAAGAAAAATTGCCAAGAAAAAAATACATGGATGTCTGAAGAGTAGGATCGACTTTTATTATTAGAATTATGATGCCATTCCCCAGTAGAATAATCACATAGATGAGTAAGAATAGACCAAAAAGAAACCAGTGAAGTTTGGGAATATCAGAAAATCCCAGGAGAATAAATTCTATTATTGTAGTGAGATTTGTTTCTGTAATTTTCAATTTGCTTTCTGTCTGTGGATTTAGATTTCTTGGCTGCATTTTTGTCTTCAATAATTGGATTGAGACATCGGTTTAAATCTTTAAAATTTCTCAGTTTCTTTCTGACATTTGTATTCTGTGATTCAGGGAGATTTGATGTGAAACCAGAAGCAATGAACTCATCTGCAGAAAAAAAGAAATCAATTCATGCAGGGAGATGGCCACACTTCCAGCAAAAAAATTGGGTGCCTTTGGTAGGGTTGTTGCAAAGGATAAGAAAATAATAGAAAATGGAAAATAATGGAAATAAAAGAATACACAGAGACGAAGGTATAGTTTTATAGATTTATAAAGCTTATAGGCAAAGCGGGTGCTCGGGGGGCCTGGATTTCTCTGTCAATCTCAGAAGCGAAGAGTGAAGTTTTACATGGTCATTTATAGGTACAGTGATCAGTTGCCAGGGGTAACAGATTTACATAACAACAGGTAGTTCCTCTTAGGTTAACAGTTTTTCAAAAGGCTTCTTCAGATCCCTTTACTAACTCTTTCTATGTGAACAAATGGTTACAAAATCTT
>CAUYRB010090882.1:0-12672 GCA_963574695.1 Propithecus perrieri | reverse complement strand
GCAACCTCAAACTCCTGGGCTCAAGCGATCCTACTGCCTCAGCCTCCCGAGTAGCTGGGACTACAGGCATGTGCCACCATGCCCGGCTAATTTTTTCTATATATTTTTAGTTGTCCAGATAATTTCTTTCTATTTTTTTTTTAGTAGAGACGGGGTCTCACTCTTGATCAGGCTGGTCTCTTACTCCTGAGCTCAAACAATCCACCCGCCTCGGCCTCCCAGAGTGCTAGGATTACAGGCGTTAGCCACCGCGCCCGGCCAACACATAATTATTGTACACATTCTTGGGATGCAGAGTGATATTTCAATACGTGTATACAATGTGTAATAGTTGAATCAGGGTAATTACCATATCTGTCACCTCAAACATTTATCATTTCTTTGTAGAGTGAACATTCAAAATCCTCTCTTTTAGCTGTTTAAAGATGTACAATAAATTACAAGTTAATCATATTCAACCTACAATGCTGAGAATACCAAAACTCATTCCTCCTATCTAGCTATAATTTTGTATCCATTAACCAACCTCTCCCCATCCTCCCCTTCCAATACCCTTTCCAGCCTCTACTACCCACAATTCTACTATCTACTTCCATGAGCTCAAACCTTTTTTAGCTCCCACATATGAGTCAGAACATGCAGTATTTACCTTTCTGCGCCTGACTTATTTCACTTAACATGATGTCATAAATGACAAGATTTTATTCTTCTTTACAGCTAAATGGTATTCCATCAGCTGTTTATGTATCACATTTTCTTTATCCACTTGTCTGCTGATGGACATTAGATCAATTTCATATCTTAGCTATTGGCAATAGTGCTGCAACAAACATAGGGGTGTGGTATCACTTTGATATACTGATTTTCTTATCTTTGAATAAATATCCAGTAGTGGCATTGCTGGATCATATGGTACTTCTATTTTTAGTTTTTTGAGAAAGTTCCACACTGTTTACCATAATGACTGTACTAATTTACATTCCCACCAACAGCACATAAGAGTTTTCTCCACATCCTCACCAGCATTTGTGATTTTTTGTCTTTTTGATGATAGCCATTCTATCTGGGGTGGGAGTATATATTATTGTGGTTTTGGTTTGTATTTCCCTGATGATAAGTGATGTTGAACATTTTTTCAAATATTTTTTGGCCATTTGTCTTCTTTTAAGAAATGTTTATTCATATCCTCTTCATACTTTTTAATAACTTTACTTGCTTTTGTTTTGTTTTTTTTGCAGTTTATTTGTTTGCTTTTGTTTTTTCTTTTTTTTGCAGTTTGTTTGAGTGCCTTATTCTGGATGTTAGTCCCTTGTCAGATATATAGCTTGTAAATATTTTCTCCTATTTTACAGGTTGTCCTTTCTCTATGTTGATTGCTTTCTTTGCTGTGTGGTAGTTTTTTAGTTTAATATAGTCACCTTTGTCTATTTTTCTTTTGGTTGCCTGTACTTGTGAAGGCTTAGCCATAAAATCTTTGCATAGATCAATGTCCTAAAGGTTTTTTCCTATGTCTTCTTCCTGTAGTTTTACAGGTTGGGGTCTTATGTTTAAGTCTTTAATCCACTTTGTATTGATTTTTGTTGCCCAGCACTCTTCTAGGGGCTGGTAACCAGAACTGAGTAAGACAAAGCTTCTACCCTTTGCAGATCTTACATTCATTCTGTGAAGATTATTTTCTCTTTCTGGGTCAGTTTCTCCATTTTGCCTTGAGGTGAGGGGAGAAGTTAAACAAGTTCATCTCCAGGATTCTGCCTGTCCCAGGTGACTTAGGAAGCCTCACAGTCCCAAAGTTCCTTTTCCCTGGACCCACCCATGGGGCCAGCCCCATCCTCCCTGGAAGGAGGCCAGTGGTCCTGCATTGTGTCTGGAGTGCTTCTGAGTACTTCAACTCCTGTGACTGAGGTCAGGGCAAGGATCTCAAAGTAGTTGTTTCCAGCACTCTGAAAATATCAAATTGAAATGAATGTGTTGATTGCCTGCATTCTCAGCTGGAAGGGAGAGAGATTAGATTTTTGACTGTTTCCTCAGAAACACTGTGATGTTTTACAACTATATGAATTATTGTCTCTTATCATTTTGGCCTGAGAGATGGAAAAAAAATTATTGAAGGCGAAATTGTATTTCTTAAACTGCATTCAGCATGTTCATTTGTTTTTATTTGATAATGCATTTTGCCCTGCTATTTGAATTATGTTTTTATTTATCATATGGAAGCACTATACTTCATTCTGAGTTGCTAATTTAAACAGATTTCTAAATTTTAAAAAGAAACTCAGGAATTTCAAATTGCTATATATTAGATTTCATACCTGTATAGCATCTGTTATTTGTGATACTGTAAGTGCAAATACATTTATGTAACTGTACTATTGGTTGCAAAATCACTTTAAAAGTAACTTTATAAACTACATGGAATAAAAACAACAAATGCTAGAAACCTGTATTTTATGCTGCAACCCCAATAAGTGTTATCTTGTAATGTTACATTATGAAATCTCAGGGCTTTAAAAGAAGCAAATTATGGTATGTATTTTTTTCTCCTTATGGAAAATGTGTTTCATTTACTTTCAATGGTTTATTTTCCTTGGATTATTTGTAATAAAAAACACTCGTACGTTGTTCTGCTAAGGGGGAAAAATAATACTGTGAACATATATGGTTTATATTTAGCAAATTCTCTGATTGCTAACCACAAGCCATCCCTCTCCAGCTTAATATTTATATAAATTTTTATTTAAATTGTGAAGCTTTCTTTAAGAATTTAGAAAAATAGATTATTCAGTTATTACACAATTTGTCAAGGGAATCTAATTCGACTGTAGGATTATATTACAGGTAAAAATGTTCATTTTCATTGACTGGGGGCAATTGTTTTATTTTTATAGCTTCTTGTCAGTACCAAATAAGAATGATAATATCAACAAAATCAAAGCTCCCATTCATTAATCATATAACATGTGCCCAGCAAGGTGGCCCTGTGTAAATATCATCTCATTTATTTCTACCTAACAATCCTATGAAGCAACATTGTTATTTCCATTTTAAGGATGAAGAACAGATTTTAAGATATGAAGGTTATACAAATTCCTGTGACTAGAAAGCAATAAACTGTGGAGCTGTGGTTTTTCTGTCAGCAAAGCCCATGTTCGTGACATCTATTGTCACTCTCCAATGTCCTTAACTCCAAAATATAGTTCTTCCTATTGTGATCACCTCACAAAATGATCTTGCTCATTATTTGTGCAAGCTGATATTCTTAGGTAGAGAAGATAGAATATGATCTACAAGGTTTAAGTACATTAAATTTAAAAACCAATAAGGAGATAAAGATTTTCGGGGACGATAGAGATGAGCCTGCATACGTCCATTGCAATGAACTATAATAGTTTTATTAAAAGGTTTGTCTGTGTTCATGTGTGTGGAACAACACTTGGGCACACCAGGGTCGATCTTGAGAAGCGGGGTGTGGATATAAATAGAATTGTTTCATCAATACTGTCGGCTTCCTGGATCTCCAAATTGGCGGTACATTAGTACATTGAATAAAACGGGTGCATCAACTACTGGCATATTTTATTTACCAGAAAGGGATAATGGGAGCTGGAAGGAGGACGTATGGACTAGGCAATGCAGACTTGAAGGGGAAAAAGTCAAAGCAAAATGTTGGGTAAGCAAACTAAATGCATTATCAGCTTCCAATCCTTGAGGGAAAGTCCATGTAGGAAGAAATGGGATGGAAATGAGGGTGTGGGGGCAGAAGTTGATGTTCAGAGGCAGAGAGCTGGAGCCTGCAGTGATACCCCCAAGCCAAGCAGCACACCATTTCAGCAATATCTTATGTATGTTCTCTGGGGCTTAGGCAGGCTCGTGCCGTGTGAGTTTATGGAAGTGGAAAAGAACATAATTTTCCTTTTAAGACTGCTCGATAGGATTGCAGTGTAGACTCGTTCCTCCTAGAAGAATGGTCTGCTCTGGCAGACATGGATGATAGCTGTTGTAACCTCCAAGGATGCCACTGTTTATACAGTAGGAAGATTCGTGAGGCTTAATAGTAAGACCAGACCTGAAGCTTTGGAACCAGGAAGCAAAAAACTTGTTATGGAATCATTTCCAAAACAAAGTTCTGAAACAGAAGTGGAATTTTAAGGGAAGATTATAGTTGTGAATTACAATTGGTGAATTGGGTCACTTGCAGAGTACAGACAACCTTAGTACAAGGTGCAATTAGAACACCAAGGCTGAGGATACAGAATATCCAGAGATAATAAATCTTAAACCAAGTTTACATTGGATCACCTGTTGAAAAGAGACTGGATTACAAAATAAAATAATACTGATTGCTTTCGGCTTGAGCATGCTTTCGTTGAAGGTTTGCCATTGGCCTCTGTAGCCATGCATCTCTCTTTCTGAAACCAGGTTCATTATATGATTATTTTGAGACCATGTTTAGCAACAATATTTCCTCAAGTTACCAGAATCATGCATCACTTTTTACCATTGCACAGGTGTGCCTGAAAGTAGAAGGTATTAATAATTCCACCACCATGGACAAGTTTCTCTCACTTATCAATTACTATAAATATGCCACTCTATTGTCCAGGAACTTGCTCCCAATTATTGAAAAGCTAAGTATAATGAAAAGTTTTTTAGTTTTCCCAAGGTCACTTCTTAGTTGTGTTCCTTTTAAATACTTACAATTAGATCGGTATAGAGAGTCAATCCTTTTTTTCCTTCCTCTGCCCAAACTTTATCATTTAAACTTGCCTCCATTTTCTTGTTATAATACAATTAAAATCAGTAAGAATAACACATTTGTAAAAGAAGCCCCAAATGATAAAAATGGAAAAAATAAATACCACTTTTTAGGATAAAAGTTGAAATGACTTTATAATAATATAGAAGCAGTTTTTTTCTCCAGTTAATTATTAGAAAATTAAATAAATGAAATCAGCTTTTATATTATATCTATAGCTATTTAAATTTATTCTATAAGCAACGGTCTTATAAGAATCAGTAGTATATTTGACAATTTTTGTGATATTGTTAAGATAATAGATATTATATCAAATCAATGTCTCTTTCTAGTTCAAGAAAGAACAATTAGCCTTTAGTAAGTTAGTGACCCACATTTGATCATTACAACTTTATCTCAGCGTTTTAATATGCTTCTTTCAGAAATATTATTCCACCCTGGTTTAGTTCTTTATTCTTCTCCTTTAAAGGTTGAAAGAAGTTTGAACAAGATAATGTAAATTGACAATGGCTAAACTGAGAATATCTGAAGTCTACATATATATTGAAATATTAGGGGATAAATGGAAAAAAATACTCAAAGTAAAATATTCCACTTGGGACCTACATGTTACTGCATACGTGTGGCAATGATTATAATAAGAAGACCTAAATCAGCTGTGAAGCAATCTGGTCCTGGAGTTGTCTTTGATGGGAGATTTTTATTACAGATTTAATCTCCTTGGTTGTTATTGGTCTGTTCAGATTTTCTATTTCTTTATAAGTCAGTCTTGGTAGGTTGTATGTGTCAAGGATTTTATTCATTTCTTCTAGGTTATCCAAGTTGTTGGTGCATAATTATTCATAATGATCTCTTATACTCCTTTGCATTTCTGTGGTATCAGTTGTAATGTATCCATTTTCATTTCTGATTTTATTTATTTGGGTCTTCTCTTATTTTTCTCAATGGGCTAGCTAAAAATCTTTTGATTTGTTTATCTTTTAAAAAACGAACAAAAAAAACTAATGTCAATTTTTCTCATACTATTCCAAAAAATGAAGAAGATGGAATACTTCCAAACTTATTTTACAAGGCTAGCATTATCCTAGTTCCAAAGCCAGAAAAGAAAACTACAAGTCAATATTCCTGATGAAGATGGATGCAAAATCCTCAACAAAATACTAGAAAACTGAATTCAACAGCATATTAAAAAGATCATTCACCATGATCATGTGGGATTCTTCTGAGGGTCAACATATAAAAATCAACAAATGAGACACATCACATTAACGGAATGAAGGACAGAAGCCATATGATCATTTCAGTAGATGCAGAAAAAGCATTTGACAAAATTCCATATCCTATTATGATAAAAGCTCTCCAAAAATTAGTTCCACAGCTATGATACTCAATGGGGAAAAATGGAAAGCTTTTTCTTAAGATCCAGAACAAGACAAGGATGCCCATTTGCTATACTTTGGATTTTTATCCTTTCCAAATCTCATATTGAAATTTGATCCCCAATTTTAGAGGTGGGACCTCATGGGACCTGTTTGGGTCATGGCGGCAAATTCCTCATGAATATACTGATACCTTTCCTTGCGGGTAAGTGAGTTCTCATTTTGTTAGTTTCCGTGAGAACTGGTTATTAAAAAGAACCTGGCACCTCCCTTTCTCTCTCTTGTTTCCTCTCTTGCCACATGATCTTTGCATATGCCAGCTCCCCTTCATCTTTCACCATGAGTGGAGGCAGCCTGAGGCCCTCACCAGAAGCAGAGGAGATACCAGTGCCTTGCTCTTGTACAGCCTTCAGAACCATAAACCAAATAAATCTCTTTTCTTTATCAGTTAGCCAGGCTCTGGTATTCCTTTACAGCAATGCAAAACAGACTAAGAAATCATTTTTGCCATTTCTATTGAACATAGTAATGGAAGTTGTAACCAAAACAATTAGGCAAGACAAAAAAAGACATCCAAATTGGAAAAGAAGAATTTAAATTGTCCCTGTCATAGATGACAAGATCTTACATATAGAAAATCATAGACTCTACCTATTAGAACTAGTGAACTAATAAACTGTTAGAACTAGTAAATGAATTAAGTAAAGTTGCAGGATACAAAATCAACATAAAAATATCAGCAATCTTTCTATACACTAATAGAAAACTACCTGAAAAAAAAATAAAGGAAACAATGTCATTTCCAATAGTTATAAAAAGATAAAATATTTAGGAATAAATTAAACCAAGGAGGTAAAAGATCTCTACAGTGAAAAGTATAAAGCATTAATGAAAGAAATTGAAGAAAACACAAATATATGGAAATATATGTCTATATTCATGGATTGTAAGAATTAATATTGTTAAAACATCCACACTACCCAAACCCATTTACAGATTCAATGCAATCCCTATCAGATGGCATTCTTCACAGTAATAGAAAAAATAATCCTAAAATTCAAATGGAATCATAAAAAAATCCCAAATAGTTAAAACAATCTTGAGCAAAAATAACAAAGTTAGAGACCTCCCATATCTGACTTCAAATGTACTACAAAGCTTTAGTAATCAAAACAACATGGTACTGGCACAACAACTGGCACATAGATGAATGGAACAAATATAGAGCCCAGAAATAAATCCACTCATTTAAAGCCAACAAATTTTTGACAATGGCACAAAGAACATACAACGCAGAAGAACTGTCTCTTCAATCAATGGTATTGGGGACAGTGGGTATTTATATACAGAAGAATGAAATCAGACCCTTAACTCACACCCATATACAAAAAAAAAAAAAAAAAAACTCAAAATGAATTAAAGACTTAAATCTATGACCTGCAACTATGAAAGTCCTGGAAGAAAATGGAGGGAAAAATTCCATGACATTTGTCTGGACAATGATTTTTTGGATCTGACCTTAAAAGCACAGGCAACAAAAGCAAAAATTGACAAATGGATTAGCTTCCACACAGCAAAGAATCAACAAAGTGAAGAAACAACCTACAAATTGGAGAAAATATTTCCAAACTGTACATGCAATAAGGAGTTAACACCAAAGTAATTTAAGGAACTCTAACAACTCAATATCAAGAAAACAAATAAACCAATTAAAAATGAGCAAATGACCTAAATAAACATTTCTCATAAGAATGCATACAAATGACCAACAGTCATATTAAAAAATGTTCAACATCACTAATCATCAAGGAATTGTAAATTAAAACTGAATGAGAAATCACTTCACTCCTATTGTTATGACTAGGATCAAAATAACAAAAGATAATGGATGTTGGAAAGGAAGTGGAGGAAAGGTAACCCTTGCATACTATTGGTGGGAATGTAAATTAGTGCACCCATCATGGAAAACAGTATGGGGGCTCCTCAGTAAATAAAAATAGAAGCTATTACATGATCCAGAAATCCCACTGCTGGATATATATCCATAGGAAATGAAATCATCATGTGGAAGCGATGTCTGCACTCCCATGTTTATTGAAGCACTATTTACATTAGCCAAGGTATGGAATCAACCTAAGTGTCCATCAGCAGACGAATGGATAAAGATAATGTTGTATATAGATACAATGGAATACTGTTCAGCCATACAAAAGAAGAAAATCTTGTCACTTGCAACGTTGATGAAACTGGAGGACCTTATATTAAGTGAAAGAAACTAGACACAGAAAGACAGAAGACATATAATCTCACTCATACGTGAAATGTAAAAAAGTTGATCTCATAGAAGTAAAGAGCAGAATGGTAGTTTCCAGAAACTGGGGTGTTTGGGTGTGGCAGTTGAGAAGATGTTGGTCAAAGGATACAAAATCACAGTTATATATAAAGAATAAGTTCAAGAGATCTATTGTACAGCACGATGACTATAGTTAGTGACAATATATTCTTGAAAAATGCTAACAGAATGAAAGTTAAATGTTCTCATCACAAAAAAATAACTATGTGAGTTAATGCACATTTTAATTAGCTAGATTTAACCATTCCATAATGTGTATGTACTTCAAAACATCATGTTGTAAATGATAAATGCATACAATTTTATGTGTCAGTTTAAAATAAATAAATAAATTTGAAAAGAGAAGACCTAAACCTTTTAGATCCATTTTTGACAGAACTGTTATGATTTTTTGAGCCCTAGCAATCTGTTATGTAAAGATGACTATAAACTATTCCCACCATTCACTTTAATTTATCTGCAATAAATAAATTGGCACTAACAGTGGACTACATCACTTAATATGTGAGGTACTTCATCATCTCCTTTAAACAGTTTATACCACCTCTCATATTATCAGCATGGCTGACAAGTAGCAATTAAATGAGTTGAGCCTTATTGCTGTCTTGTCTGCCCACTATCGAGTAGATTATCAAAGCTCTGATGTTTGTGTTTTGGCCTCTTTTTTGCTTGCCTTTGATTTCAACAGAAATAAAAATATTAAATTAATTGTCTAATACTTCCTGTTACCATCAATACTAATGCTAAAAGATTTTTTTTTAATTATCTCATTCAAAGAAAAGATTCAGTGATGCAAATTTGACTTTTTGATTATAATTAGTCAGTGCTGGGCCATAAATTAAAATGTTGGCTGTTTAAAAAAATAATAAAGTAATAAACACATAAAGAGGTATCAAGGAATGCCACTTTTCTCTAATGATTATTATTGCTATTGTTATTGTTGTTTTAATGAAAACAACAAAACACTATTAATACAATTTATTTCCTGTTGTATTGCATGATTTTTATGTAATGAAATGTAATTTATTATAAAATTAACCTTTTTTAGACATAGGCAAACAGATAAACTGTATTTATATGACAATGAGGAAAAAATATAAAGTATATCAAAATCTATATTTAAAATAGGTACATATTTCCAGTAATATACTTAAGAGTACAATGCTAGAAGGCTTTCCCTAAAGTCAGGAAAGTAAGTTTGCTCACAAGGAGTAATGTCATTTAATATTATTCTGAAAGTTCTATCAATTCGATTAGGAAAGAGAGAAAATAAAAGGTATAAATATTAGGAAAAAAGAACACAAAGTTAACAATAATGTGATAACCAAAACATTAATAAATATTAAAAATTATTTTAAAAAACATTAAAAAATCAATTATTTATTTATGCACATTCCAAACAGGTTTAATTATATTTTAGGGTGGTAGGGTAAATTTCCTACTCTTGTTGAGGATCTGTGTTTTGGCATACCTAGAAGATTCTACCAGGTTTTCTGAGTTCTCCAAGGTCTGGCCTATTAGCAGAAGTTGGAATGCCTCATCTTTGGTGCCATATTGGAGCTGGAGACACAGATCTGGTTCATGGCTAGGACTCTGGGTGAATAAACTCAGGTTCTTATCTATTTTTAAGAAACCTCAAAGGATTACCTTCTTTCAATTATCAAAGAATTAAATACCTGTGTTACTTCTGTAGTACTTAGCATGTGCTACTGCAGATATTTAATAAATGATAACATTAACCCTTCTATCACCATAACTTGATGAGTAGATCCAAAATATTTAATCTTGTAAATTGTGGGTTAATTAAATGATCAAGATGAGCCTACGCAGCTGGCTGACTGAGGATTTGGAAACAGACTGCAAAATTTAGGTAAGTCGAAGTCCTTGCTTGGTTTGGCACCACCTAATGGTGTTTCCTTGCCAAGCTTAAGTATTAATAGAGATGATACTGGAGGTCTAATGGCTAGCCAGGACTTCCTGGATAGAATCAGAAGCTTAAGAACTCACCTGTTTATTGGCCAGATTTGGACTTATTGGTATGTGAGAATATTGGAGATGGAAGGACCCATCTCACCTGCCCCCTCTTTCTTAGGGTGGGATTACCTGCATTTTCCATTCGGCTTTGTTCTCCCTTTCATGCCCTGTCCCCTACTCTGCAAGAAAATAAGAGCATTAGTTGCCATCTCCTGTATCACCCTCCTTCCCCAGCCATTTTGAGAATGAAGCCAGCAAGAAGGACAGCCAGCCAGTAACCTATAGTGTTGCATCCAAATTCGTGTTATTGTGCTGCGCATTATGGGAGAAAGAGGACATTTATCTAGTTATTTTCCTTTGCTTGAGGAAAGAATTTGTCATAGCTTTCCACAGTAACTCTTTACATGTAGTAGGACACGAAAACCTCTGTTGGCAACAGTAAAATATCTGAATTTTTCATGATAAAAGACAGTTGTTTAAAGTCACAGTTCCCAAACTGTGTGCAAGGCAATCCAAGGCATTTTTGTAAAGCTTAGTTTTCAGTGGTAGCTGTGATGTGAAGCAAGCACAACATAGAAGTCAGCGAGGAAGGGAAAGAGAGGGTGAAAGTGTCCAATCTTATTCCAAAGTTTGAGAAATTGTTTTGGTCCAAACGCTACATGTATCCCATTAGTAAGTAATTTTGATAATTAAAAATGAAAAAAAATACTGTTTTACTTTCAATTTATATTATTTAATCATGTAGCTACTAAGTTGTTAGGATATAAATGTTTATTAAGTTGTTGCGACCTAACTAATTAATAAGCAGTACTCAAAAATTTCTTTTGGCCTAGGAGTACTGTGTAAAAATTACTAAGACACTAAAAGTGATACAAAATGAGAAATTTGGAAACCTCTATGTTGAGAAGTTATTCTAACTGCTATTAAAGGCTTCTTATATCCTTGTGAGTCTATGAAATATCTGAAAAATCCCATCATGAAAACGCATCAAAAATTGCAATTTTGAGCAAATTTATCCCTATGCAGTTACTACAAACAAACAAAAAAATATTAAATGGATTACTTACAGATAAATTCCATCCACTACAGGTCAAACATCACCCAATAAAAATGTGTTACAATGGGATATTCAGGCTTTGAAGTTGTCATTGTTATTATTGTTATTATAAGACTCTTGTTACGCAAAGAAACTGAGGCACACTTATTTACACAGACAAGGAATCAGAGGACTATGACTCAACATTGTGCTTTTTGATGACATGCGGCATTCATTTATTATCTTCTAAATGGGAATGGAGGGCAGCTCTTATCCTGTGATTTAATAAACTGAACTTCAGTCTGACTTTTACCCTAAAAAATTCAATTAGGAATAATTTCAGCGTATCCTTCTGTCCTTGTTTCTTTTTTTTGTCCAGTTTATATTTGTGAATGATTTTATCAATATGAATTAGCAAAGCAGTTTGGAAGGGGGCCCATCTTAAAACAATTCTCTGTTAGTGGTTTTCTGCAGAGTACATGTGCCTTCATTGTGTGTGTATGTGTGTGTGTGTGTACATGCATACTATTCTAATTAGAAATCACCCACTCTCATTTCCTTTAATTTCCAAGTACTGCAGTGGTGGCTTTGTACAAGCCTAAATAAATTGCTCTCTAAGGCCTCATATTCATTTTAGTTACATGAACATTAAAAAAAAATGAATGACTGGATATAATATTTGCTGAAGTTAAATGAAAGGGCAAAAATGCTCTGCATTCCTTGAATGTTTAGAAAATGCAGGGTTTTAGTTGAGCCAAAAATATGAGTTAAAGTCATTTTCCTGGAAGTTATATTATTTGAAAATATTCTCTAACAACCACAGCTATTGGATATATTGTGTTTTAGCCATTTGATAAAACTTTTTTAAAGTGTTGCTTGAAGGTAAATATTTATTCTTGCTGAAGTTATATTGAAACAGTTCCAAGTATATCATAATGAATAGAGTCATAAAAGATGTATCAAAGGATAATGATGTGGCCGGGTGTGGTGGCTCACGCCTGTAGTCCTAGCACTTTGGGAGGCCGAGGCGGGCGGCTGTTTGAGCTCAGGAGTTCGAAACCAGCCTGAGCAAGAGCGAGACCCCGTCTCTACTACCAAAAAAAATAGAAAGAAATTAATTGGACAACTAAAAATATACATTAAAAAAAAAAAAATTAGCCGGGCATGGTGGCGCATG
>CAUYRB010090881.1:0-12249 GCA_963574695.1 Propithecus perrieri | reverse complement strand
GAAAGAAATTAATCAGACAACTAAAAATATATAGAAAAAATTGGCCGGGCATGGTGGCGCATGCCTGTAGTCCCAGCTACTTGGGAGGCTGAGGCAGGAGGATCGCTTGAGCCCAGGAGTTTGAGGTTGCTGTGAGCTAGGCTGATGCCACGGCACTCACACTAGCCCAGGCAAAAGATTTAGACTCGGTCTAAAAAAAAAAAAAAAAAAAAAAAAGTTCTCTGGCTAATTTTCTCCCTTTCTCCTGGGGCTTACAGGTATGCCCTTCACTGCACTTAAGTGATTAAAAAGCTATAGATTCGGGCTTTAGTAGGTGGTAGTGAGGAAGCAGGTTTTTTGACGTCCTTTGGCTAGGTCATCCAGGCCTACCTAACTTATGTAAAAGTTATCCCTAGTATCCAGCTGCACCTGATTTTGGAGACCAAATCTCCAACCAATTAATTACCTATTATTTTGTCTTATGAATCCTATTTTATGCAGATATTTGCTTCCAAAACCACATGGGAAGAATATTCAAGAGTAAATTGTGAATGTTCTTCTTCACTGAAATGGCCTAATTTCATCATATTACCTGGCAAGAAGTACAGTACAGTAGTTAAGAACATGCACATGGAGAAAATTCTAAGATGGTAGTGGTAGCAGTAGCATAGTTTTTTAATATCCTCTCCCAAACAGACAAAGATCAACCAAGGACAGTATTTACCACATCTAGGTGACAAAGGTATTATCCCCCCATAAACCATCAACTGCTATAAGACCCAAGTAGTATCAGCATTTCAGCAAAAGAAAAAGAAGCTTCTGAAGATCCTGAGATGAGAGAAATCGCAACATCAAGATACACAGCTACTCACTGGAAAGTGTGACAGGACAATCTAGTAACAGCCAAAACCAGAAGGGAATTTTGCAAGATCCAATTGGTAAATTAGTGCAAGGGGACCAAAATACAATAAGATCTGATAGTGCTGAGGCAATCTACATCCTATAAACTCTGAAAACAAACAAATAAAGGCTCCTTTGTTAGACACAACTCTACACTAAAGAGAAACTGCAAGGAAGAAAATCCAAATTGAGAAGGGTAAAAAAAAAAGAATCCAGCACCCACCCCGCCTCCTGAAAGTTCAGGAAAACAAATTTTCCATGAAAAAGAGCAAAAAGAAGTATCATGGCCCAATTCTATACAAAGTAATTATAACAAAAAAGAATATGGAAAATAAAGTCCTTAAAGGCAAAGAAAGCACACCAAGAAAAAAAATGCCTCCTAAACAGAGGAAACCTATTATTTCAAAACAAACTAAAATGAAGAAAAACTTAAAAGTTATGAAAGAAAAATAAATCAAAATTAGAAAACTTAGAAATCAGGTAATCAAGAAAAAATCAAAAAGTAAAAGGGGCTAGGCACAGTGGCTCACACCTGTAATCACTCTGGGAGGCCAAAAGAGGAGGATCCTGCTTAAGGTCAGGAGTTTGAGGTTGCAGTGAGTATGATGATGCCACTTCACTCCAGCCTGGGTGACAGAGTGAAACTCTGTTTTAAAACAAACACACACACAAAAAAAACATTAAAAAAGTGTGAGCTTTACCATGAAATAGACTTGAATTCAAATGCCAGCTCAACTACTTACTATGTGACCCTGGCCTAATCACTTAATTTAAGGCTTTGATGTTAAGGCTTTGGATCTTAAAGATACGGGTAACAAAAGTACCTACATCACAAAGTTTTTGTAGTAACTGAACAAGATAGCACAGGATAACTGCTTCAGTGCCTGACATAAAATGCTTTAAAATTTTTAATGATCATTACCATCATACTCCAAAAATCACACCTTAGTTTACCATAACCAACCAAATATATAAGTAAAATCAGGCATATTCAAACAGCCAAAAAATTATAGTTTATGTCCCAGGTCCAATATCCATATATAAATTGGCAGATGAGAAAAGATCTGATGTTTAGAATGATTATCCCATGGATAATAACATCTTGAACCCTCTCTATCCCCTCCAGACTCAAGCAACCACTGATCTGCTGTCAGTAGAGCAGTTTTGCATTTTCTAGAATTTCATGTAAATGGAATCACACAGTACATATTCCTTTGTGTCTGGTTTCTTTCATTTAGCACGTCTGAGATCATCCATGTTGTGTTTATTATTAGTTTGTTCCTTTTTATTGCTTCCACGGCTTTTTAAAACTTTGGATCCTAATAGACTTGGACAAAGACTGGGGCAAAGCTTCAAGAAAGTACTTCAGGCCTACAGAACATATCAGCTACCTGCATATATCTGTTAAAAGGTTAATAATAAGAGGTAAAAGAATTCCTTCCCTTGACCATAATACTATATTTTTCCAGCTAATGTTGCTGAAATCAGAGTTCGTGTTCCTATTTGTATCTGACTACCTGAATGATGAAACAGGGCTAGAGTTACCTTGGACTTTATCATGATTTTAAGCTTGATCTCACTACAAGATTGATTTCAAACACACTGACAGAGATCACCTTTTTAACTTCAGCAAAACAGACCAGGAATAAAATAACTGTTCTTCCTACTCCCAATTAGCAATGAGAATAAAATAAGTTCAAGGCTACATGGTTTGACCTCTAGCTGTTCTTTGTTCTCTCCTCCCTCCCAGATAAACAGATCCAGATTACAATAAAAGCAAATTAGGGGGAAAAAAATCAGACAACAAAGGTTTCATGAGGCTTTTAGAGGAGTTTTTATTTATAGGTTTGATTGTCTGGGCATTTTAGTGCTATGTTTACGAGCAGCGAAGTGAGACAGAACATGACTCTAACGTATAGTCACAGTCCTAAAATTACAAATACTTTCAATACTTTACCCTGGGACATGACCACAGTATTTCCAACAAGTCTAGAAAATTTTGTGTAGAGAATGTTTTCATACAGTCATTTCACTACCCAAATCCCCAATGTTTCTGGCAAAACAGGACACACTGATATCCTCCTTGGTAGAATTAGCCCACACATCAGTCTTGTCCCAAGGAGGCAGCTTCTCAAAATAAGATACTTTGTGGCACTTCACACTATTGGTAACTCCTCCATTCCAGAAACTCTTTACACTTACGCTGACTTTCAAAACATTTGCAATCATTTGTCTTTATTCTTTTTCCTTCAGCCTCCTAAAGAGGGAAGTAGGCCCCTCCAAATAATAATTGACCTTCAATCCAAAACATAGTATCTGTCCTCTGATACAATTTCATTGCTTCAGCTATCACTTCTACACTGAATTCTCAGATGAATTTTAGTCTAGATTTTAAGCATTAAGTTTGGCCATGCTACGTATCTCTCTTGAAACAACCAAAAACTTCATCTCTGCCCCCAAACCACCTTCATGTGCCTGTCTACCTATTTGTATTAATAACAGCATTCCTCTTCTATTAACCCAAGACAGAAACCATAAATCTAATAAAAATTCAACCACCATGAAGTACCTATGTTCCATCAATCTTGCTTTTACGTGTCTCTCTTATCACCATCAAATCTTGAGCATCATCACCTAATGTACTGATTATTTAACTGCCTCCTAGTTGGTCTCCCTGACTTCAATCTCTCTTTCCTCTCTCTCTAATCCACCCTGCAGATTATCACCAGCTTGATTTCCCTGAAACATAATTAAATTCTTTAAATGTCCCAAAAGGATATAATAGCTTCCTGCTCCCCAAAAGACATGAAGTACAAAATATCCAGTCTGGATTTACTTATCAGGAACGTTTCTCTCTAACTTTTCCTGCTTAGACCCTACATAGCCCAACTTCATCATGCTTATTCCCACTTCATGTCAATTTTTCCTACTTTCTTTTATTTAGGTAACCAAATCCTTCAAGGTGCCTATGAAATAATACTTCCTCCTTGATATAACCCCCAACCCTTCATACCACCCTCTCACTACTTTTACAGAATTATTCACATTCCTTTTAATATTTTTGCTCTCCTTATCCCCTTTCCTACCCTAACCTGTGACCTTGGTACCTAGCAGGTACTAAATAAAATACATTATTAACTTAAAAGATACTTCTTAAAGAAAAGAATATCCTAGTCAGCTATTCTGACATTCCCAGAAATATGAAATTGGCACAGACCTATATAAACTGTTCTATTGGAACACTGATTAACCTCTAACATCTACTATAACATTTATTATTAAGTACAAGCAGTCCTTGATTTCCAGCAATTTTACTTTTGACGATTCACATTTAAAGCACCTAGCCAATTATACCCACTTAAGGTAGACAGAGGGCACACTAATGAATTTATATCACTTGGTTTATTTCCTGATGATGCACATAAAAAAAACCCAATCCCCAAGTCCATAGTCCTATAGCCCTTTTTAAGAACGTCTTTGGTTCTTGGCCAGATCCATTCAGCCTAGCTCTTCCTGGGGGTTCTCAGATTTAAGGTTGAGGAAAGAAGGATCAAGATTAAGCAGAAACAAGGGAGGAATGTATGGAGGAAAAGAAATATATACAAAGGATTATTTACCTCAAACATAAAGCAATCACCCTACTCCCCATCCCCCACCCCCACATTACCACTTAAATGTTATCTTTTCAAGCATTCACTTCAATCCAAATAAAAATTTTGAGGAAGATTTTAGAACTGCTTTTAGTTTAAAATCTTTAATTAGCACCATCATTTTATAGACACACTATCTAATTAATCCCTTAAAACTTTTTAACACAATTAACAAAAAGAAACAATGGCATTCTAAAGGCAAAGTAATTCCATACTTATGCCTGTAAGATTTTGTCATTAAAAAAACAATCAGGAAAACAGAAAATACCGCAAACAATAATGGCAAATCCACAAAACGAGAAATTCAAATGGCCAATAAACATGGGAATGCTCACTGACCCTCACTAGTAACAGGAAAATGCAAATTTCCTAATAGGAAAACCAACAGAAAAATGCAAAATTAAAGCCTCAGTGAAACACCATTTCTCCCCTATTAGACTGGGGTGCAGGGGAAAGAGAATCTAAGACTCAATAATAGCAAATGTAGACAAGGATATAGAACTGTGCTGCCAGGTATAGTAGCCACTAATCACATGGGGCTAGTAATAATTTGAAATTCAGCTAATTGAGATTTGCTGTATGTATAAAATATCCACTGGATTTTAAATATGTAATATTTTAAAAAGAATGCAAAATATCTCAATTTTTATTGTTTACGTATTGAAATATTTTGGATATACTGGATTAAATAAAATACTTTAAAATTAACTTGTTTCTTTTTATTAATGTGGCTACTAGAATATTTTAAATTACATTGTATTTTATATAGGACAGCACTGACAGAAAGTAACAAACTTTTACATACCACTGGTGGGAGTATAAATCAGTACAGAGATTCTTTGGAGAGAATTTTGGAAATAACTAAGTAGGTTGTAAGATGAGGATAGGCTAAAATTCAGCAATTATACTCCTAGGTATGTGCCCTAGAGAAACTCTTACACTTATATTTAAGATATGCAAATTATGTTTTAGGCCACTGTTTACTAACAAAAATAATCCAAATGTCCTTTCAAAAACAACTGGACAGGCCAGGTGCAGTGGCTCACACCTGTAATCCTAGCACTCTGGGAGACAGAGGCAGGTGGATCGTCTGAGCTCAGGAGTTCGAGATCAGCCTGAGCAAGAGTGAGACCCTGTCTCTACTAAAAACAGAAAGAAATTAGCTGGACCACTAAAAATATATAGAAAAATATAGCCAGGCATGGTGGCGCATGCCTTTAGTCCCAGCTACTTGGGAGACTGAGGCAGAGGGATCACTTGAGCCCAAGAGTTTGAGGTTGCTGTGAGCAAGGCTGATGGCACGGCACTGTAGCCCGGGCAATGGAGTGAGACTCTGTCTCAAAAAAAAAAGACTAGACAAAATGTGTTGTAATCACACAATGGATACTATGTAATATATATGCCGTACTATAAAAAATAGAGAATGGAGTGACAAAGAACTTCAAAAATTTTGCGTGAAAGAAACCAAACTGCATACAAAGACATTCTGTATATGATGATGTATATAAAGTCTATTAAAAATAGTACTTCTGCTGTTTAGAAGATAGATACATGTATGGAGAGCCTATCTACAAGAAGGTAGGCAAGAAAGTCGTGGAGAGAAAGGAGATGGAATCCAGGAAAGTTACAGAGGAGCTTCAACTATACTGGTAATGTTCTATATCCTAAACTAGGCTGGGTAGTGGGTACTTTGGTGCTCAGTATTTTTTATAACTCCATTTATGTCTGAAATATTTGTACGTTTTTAACACAAGGTTTTTTTTGTTTTTTTTTTTTTGAGACAGAGTCTGACTGTGTTACCCGGGCTAGAGTGACGTGGTGTCAGCCTAGCTCACAGCAACCTCAAACTCCTGGGCTCAAGCAATCCTTCTGCCTCAGCCTCCCGAGTAGCTGGGACTACAGGCATGCGCCACCATCCCCGGCTAATTTTTTCTATATATATTTTTTTAGTTGTCCAGATCATTTCTTTCTATTTTTTGGTAGAGACGAGGTCTAGCTCTTGCTCAGACTGGTCTCGAACTCCTGACCTTGAGCGATCCACCCGCCTCGGCCTCCCAGAGTGCTAGGATTACAGGCGTGAGCCACCGCGCCCAGCCTAACACAAGGTTTTTATAACATGTATAGCAGTGGTCCTCAACCCCCAGGCCTCAGACCCCGACCAGGACGGACAGAGCAGTGTGTTAGGAACCAGGCCGCAGAGCTCCACCATAACCACGCTCCCAGCCCCGTCTGTCCATGGAAAAATTGTCTTCGATGAAACTTGGGGGACAGAGGGTACATGACACCACCCACATGGCACCACCTCACTCTGGCCCAAGTAACAGAGTGAGACCCTGTCTCAAAAAAAAAAATAAAGTAAAAGTGAGGACAAGGCAAAAATCACAAGATACTGTGATTAATACTGCTATTGGACTTGTATTCATTTCAGAAAGATGATTTTTTTTTTTAAGAGATAGTGTCTAGCTCTGTTACCCAGGCTAGAGTTCAGTGGCATCATCACAGCTCACTGCAATCTCCAATTCCTAGGCTGAAATGATCCTCCTGCCTCAGCCTCCCCAATAGCTGTGACTACAGGTGCACACTACCACACTCGGCTTATTTTTCTACTTTTTCGTAGAGACAGGGTCTCACCATGCTGCTCAGGCTGGTCTTGAACTCCTGGCCTCAAGAGATCCTCCTGCCTCAGCCTCCCAAAGCGTTGGGATTACAGGAATAAGCCACTGTGCCCAGCCAAGATTCTTAAATTTAAAATGTATCTATAATTCCTTTATAGTATTTTTACTTTTTACCTTCTAAAATTAATTATTCATATACCTGTTTTACCTCCTTCCTCACACCCCCAGATGTCACTCTCAAATAATCTTTGTTCCCCAAAGTGCCTAATGATAATAGATAATAATTATTGACTAAACAAAATGAACAGCAGGAAATTCATGTTCACATCTTTAACAACCATCAACTCCTTGAGAAGGAATAAACATCTTCCCTCCTCCCCCGCATTCCTTCCTCCAAAAAGATACTGATTCTATGGAAAAATTTATTCAGCAAATATTTATAGAATACAATATAGATATAGGAATAAATCAGCATACAAAATTAACACAGTTATTGCCCTTATGTGGCTTACACTCTAGTACAAAATGAGAATCTTAGAACAGAACTCTTGATTTTAGAGTCAAAAGGACATCAAGATGTCCAGCCCTCTGCCTTAACTCAGGTAAAAATGTTAGATTGCAGGTTAAGGCTACTAAATCCTAGAAAGAATAAGTAACTCACATGTCATAGAATCATTATAAGGTTGAGTGGGAACCACAGAGTCTTCTGCTACTGAGTTTAAGCAGTCTTTCAACTTACCATGTATCATTTAGTAGTGGTAGTAATAGCACTCAATAAAGGTTAGCAATTATAATGTGCCAGTCTCTATGCTAACAGCTTTACATGGATTATCTCAACCAAACAATGTTACAAAATATACTATCATCACCCTCACTTTACAAATTAGAAAACCAAAGTTTAGAAACATTAAGTAACTTGCTTTAAGTTACCTATCTATGGAGTGTTGGAGCAGGGAATCGAATCCAAGCGCCTGACTTCAGAGGCAATGCTCCCAATCACTATTCTCCTTTTTCCAGAAAGATAACCCACTTCAAGTATAAAGGCTTCTTATGATTAACATACACTTATAAACATAAACAAGTAAATAGTGCTAAGCATTCTACAGCATTACCTGAAAACATAGAGTAGTAACAATTCAGAAATACGTATCTAAATCTGTTGAAAAGATGCCTCAGTTACATTTGAGAAACAATACCAATGTCATGTTCATTTGGCCAACCCCGACAACCATCTTTCAAGTATACTCCTGAAACTACTGCTATCTACTATCTCCCAAACCTTTTAGCCAAAATACCTGAGAGCCAAATAAATACTACACTTCATTTTTATCTTGTTGGATTGTTTTCAGTCCTCTTAAGAACACAGGGTTGATACGATTACAGACAGCTTTCTATAAGTAACTATTTATCTTTATTCCTTTATATTCAAAATGTCTTATACTTAACTATATAACTTGGCCACACAATACAAATTCGAATGAAGACAAAAAGACCCACCTACATGCACTGCCCTCTGTAAGGTGGTCACAAAGTCTGAAAACATAGATATTATTTTAATATATTCTGTAATATAACATCAATAAACAATTTATTGTGTGTCCATCTGTTTCCAAACTTTATGGCCACACTTTCAATAAAAATCAAATAAGCAAAGACATAGGCAGAAAAAGCAACTCAAAGCAAAAGCATAGAACCTGAGCAGGGAAGTGGTGGCTCATGCCTATAATTGTAGCACTATGGGAGGCCAAGGTAGGTGGGAGGATTCCTTGAGACGAGCCTGAGCAAGAGCAAGACTCTGTCTCTACAAAACAGAAAATTTAGCCAGGCAAGGTGGCACGTACCTGTAGTCCCAGCTACCTGGGAGGCTGAGGCAGGAGGATAGCTCGAGCCCAGGAGTTTGAGGTTGCAGTGAGCTATAATGATGCCACTGCATTCTAGCCCAGGAAGATAGAGCAAAAAAAAGATTCAGGATGTAAGGTAAGAGCAATAAAGCAATCAATATCATTCATCATTAATCCTTCCAAACCTCCATTAACCTTACAAACTAGAGTCAAAGTTTCTAAAACAAAAAAAGGGAAGGGTATAACTGAACACTATCACATATTAAGCTAAAAGTTATTTCACTTTCACGTTGATAGAAAGAAATAAACTCAGTTTCTTTAAATTTAGGACCATCAACCACCAAAGCTTTAATAAAAGTTTAAATTATATAAACAAAACCAATTATGAATACAAGAGATAATTTAAGAAAGTCAACTAAGGTTGTTTTAGGTTATATTTAAATCTAAAATGTAGGTACTCAAAAATGGCCAAATGTTGAATAGCTTAATTAATCTGGTCTGAATTACAACACAATACAATTTAGTATATTCAAAAAATCCAAGTCCTCCTGCACATCAGCATTTTGATAAAGTAATAGAGTTACAAAAATATATTAAAAATGAAACTAGTAAACTAAAGGCTTATTTGGGTACAACAAATGAAGTATCTTAGGTCATAAATGAAACTAATGTTCTCTTATATTGAGGCAGTGACATAAATACAAGTCAATTTACTTTAAAAAATCAATCTTCATTCACTTCAGCAATCAGGATCACATGAAACTCTGATTCACAAATGAAAACAAAAGACCACCAAGCATTAAAATAAAAACAAAAAGATTAAAGATCTCTTGTGCTTAAGTGGATAATGTTTATGTAAACTCAAGAAGAGACATCTTTACCAAACTGGAGCATCACTACAAAAGCTATAGAACAAAAAGCAGAAACTAAGCACCTGCTTCACATCTTAAGCACAACAGGACAACCTCATGCAGAAATTCACAATGCAGGAAAAACAAAGGCACAACCCTCAAGTAACACCACAGCTATGGAAATTAGGGAAGTAGTGATAAACAGACCAATTTCAGCACAATAAAACAAGAGACAATTTCCATCAGCCATCTTTTATCAGAGAAGACACAAATCAACGACAGTATGACCAGACTATTGGTCAACCACTAGTCTTTCAGGCACACTCACATAATGACAGGAACGGCAAGGTCCTTTTCAATTTTATTCTTTTTTTTTTTTGAGATAGTCTCACTCTCTTGACTAGGCTGGAGTGCCATGGCGTCAGCCTACCTCACAGCAACCTCAAACTCCTGGGCTCAAGCAATCCTCCTGCCTCAGCCCCCCCGAGTAGCTGGGACTACAGGCATGTGCCACCACGCCCGGCTAATTTTTTCTATATTTAGTTGTTTGGCTAATTTCTTTCTATTTTTAGTAGAGACGGGGCCTCGCTCTTGCTCTGGCTGGTCTCGAACTCCTGAGCTCAAGCAATCCTCCCGCCTCAGCCTCCGAGAGTGCTAGGATTACAGGCGTGAGCCACCGTGCCGAGCCGGCAAGGTCTTTTTCAAACACAAATGACACCATATATTTTATAGGTATATCCCAAGTAATTTAAACAAAACTTGCGAAAAGTCCTATTCACCTCTTCCCATGAACCCACCTTTTCTTCCATCCTCCTTTCCAGGAACTCATCTAGTAAAGGGAATAGTAAATGGAAACACCTGAAATCCCCAGACTTCCCTCATACCTGCCTGACACAGGAATCTCTTTTCTCTATTTGGATTATCTTTTAATCTTAAGTCAGTATCTTCCTTTGAAGTACGATATTTCTCTCTTCCTCTTTCCTCTTTTCATATTAAAGTTTTTATCCAAAAGCAGAAAAACTCTTCCTTTTGTTAATAATAGTAAAGCTCTAATCACAGCTTTTAAGTGTACTGCAGAAAATACATACATCCCAAATTTTCCACTCAATTTTTTAAGCCAGCCACAGGAGGAGCATAGCTATAATGTAAATTGAGAGAGAATTGTTAGTACCAGAATGTAAGATCTATGAAGTCAGGAATTTTGTCTGTTCTGTTCAGACTCCAGCATGAAATGGTGTCTTGTGTACAGAAGGCATTCAGTGAACACAAGGATAATGGTTGGGCTTCCTTTCAGTTGGAACCACCTTCTAGTAATTCCCCAAAATGATGAACACAAATGGAAAAAGGAGAAGCACCCAATCAATATATGTTCTCTAGGCCTTTTAGAAAACATGGAGTTGTTCCTTTAGCCAGGTACACGCAAATCTACAAGAATGGTGATACTGTAGACATCAAGGGAATGGGTACTGTTCAAAAAGGAACGCCACACCGATGTTACCGTGGCAAAACTGGAAGAGTCTACAACGTTACCCAGCATGCTGTTGTCAGGGTTATAAAAAAACAAGGGCAAGATTCTTACCAAGAAAATTAATGTGCCCACTGAGCATATTAAGCACTCTAAGAGCCAAGATAGCTTACTGAAACACATGAAGGAAAATGGTCAGAAAAAGAAGGAAGCCAAAGAGAAATGTACCTGGGTTCAACTGAAGTGCCAGCCTGCTCCACCCAGAGAAGCAAATTTTGCAAGAACCAATGGAAAGAAGCCTGAGCTGCTGGAACCTACTCCCTATGAATTCATGACATAATAGGTGTAAAAAAATAAAAGACCTCTGGACTGTTTTTTAAAAAAAAGAATAATGGCTGTAGGGCTACAGACTAAATACAATTAGATTATCCTTTACTTCTCAGGGGATTGGTAGCCTGGAGTAAATAACAGAAAGGCTCCCAAATCTAAACTTGATATATATATTCTACCATTGGGAGTGCTTTGAGTTAATTATTTCCTTTGTAAAGGACTAAGTAGGGCCACCTGTGTCCAACAAATAATGCTACTTTCTTACCTCAGAGGTAAATGCTTTAGTCAAAACAAGGAAAAAGAAAAACACTTTGTCCGGATAGGTTGAGCACTCACGAGTAATAGAGACACTACCAGGATTCTCTTACTTATAAAAACATCTATTAACCATCCCTCTTCAATGTTAGGAATGCTCCTGACACCTACATCAAGAAAATAAAATGCAATCAGATTTAAGAATCAGTGAGGCCGGGCGCGGTGGCTCACTCCTGTAATCCTAGCTCTCTGGGAGGCCGAGGTGGGCGGATTGTTTGAGCTCAGGAGTTCGAAACCAGCCTGAGCAAGAGTGAGACCCCGTCTCTACTAAAAATAGAAAGAAATTAATTGGACAACTAAAAA
>CAUYRB010090880.1:0-21781 GCA_963574695.1 Propithecus perrieri | reverse complement strand
CAATTAATTTCTTTCTAATTTTAGTAGAGACGGGGTCTCGCTCTTGCTCAGGCTGGTTTCGAACTCCTGAGCTCAAACAATCCGCCTGCCTCGGCCTCCCAGAGAGCTAGGATTACAGGCGTGAGCCACCGTGCCCGGCCTGTGTGTCAAGTTTTGACTCAACTTTCCTGATCTGTAAAGTGGGGTAACAGCAGTACCTACTTCCCAATACAGTACTTTTAATGAGCATTAAAGGAGACCATGTACATAAAAAGTTTAGTGCCGTGCCTGGCACATATTAGGGGTCAATAAACTGTAGATGTTAGCTTTATCATCATCATTACTACTACTACTATTGCTATTAAGCAGACACCCAATGGTTGAGGAATGATTAGGAGAATATTTTGTAATCATCTACTGATAGGATGGCACCTCTCTAGGCAGGGGAGATGGGAGTGGGAGAGGTATGGAGGAAGGAGAGGAAAGGTCATGGGCAGACGAAGTCTAATGACATTGTGAGGACAGAATGAAGCTGATTTGGGCTCACCCATCTCCATCTGTTTCCGGGCTTTCCATTTTTAGGTTATGTTTGGTTTTTAGGGAAGCTGGTAATGAGAGATTTGTTTAGAGTTTATTATGCAAATAGTTAGGGGTCAAAAAAACCATATTGATGTTCTCCTCAATTAGGCTGGAAATATTTAAAACACTTGGACAATTAACTGCCTTGTTTATATGAACACTATGATAAATTAAAATATCCCAGACTGGCCAGAAATCACCACACAAAAGCAAACAAACAAACAAATAAAAAAAACCCGGGGTCAACAAGGTGAAATTTTAACCAGAGCTGAGTTCTTTTCTCTCCAAGTTACTCTGTGCCCCTCTGGTTTGTGCTGTTTGGTCACTTTTGCCTTGGAGTCCTTTGTTTTTGCTGATGAGTTTTATAGTAATGAGAATATTTAAAGGTAGGCTCTGGGGTTTTAAATATGTATTACAAATGTGTTTCATATGCAGAAAGTGACTCAGTTGATGCACAAGCTTAGTCAAGAGCTCACGTGGAGTGACTTTGAGAGAGCTCCTGGTAATAAGGGGATATGGCTGAGATGAACAGCTGCAAATTCCCATGTGCCATTCCTTAGGGGGAGTAGAAAATTTCCAAATATCAATTGGAAGGGAATTGGTGGGAAAATCCTTGTCTCATGTACTTCTGCCTCCTTAGTCTCCTACCCTGAAGTAAGTCTCACTAGCAGGATGATAAATAAGAAGATGCAAAAGTCATGCTTAATGGAAGAGAGGCACATGTGTTGAGTGCAGGCTTTCATTTGAAATGAAAGATATCATGGAAGATGTCTGCACCTGTTAAATTTATGCCACCCCACTGGGGCTCTCTGATCACTGTGGAATCTGCATATTCCATTTTTTTATTGTGGTAAAAAGCACATAACATAAAACTTACTATCTTAACCATTTTTAAGTGTACAGTTCAATAGTGTTAAGTATATTCACATTGGTGTACAAAGGATCTCCAGAACCTTTTCATCTTGCAAAACTGGAATTCTAGATCCTTTAAACAGCAGCTCTCATTTCCCCCTCCCCCAACCCGTGGCAAATACCACTCTACTTTCTGTCTCTGTGAATTTGACTGGTCTAGGTACGTCATTTAAGCCTCTGATTGGCAAGCATTCTATTACGATGGGAATTTTGGAAGCAGGGGAGACTTTGTCATTGGTCTTAAGGTATATTTGTCAGTCTTTGGTTGGCTGCAAGGGGACAAGCAGGAGTTTGGGGATGTTTCAAAAGAGGAAAGATTATTTGATGTTCAGGGTAGAGAATTTTCTGGCCATTTCTGGGAACGAGTGGGAGATGATGGGGTGTGTTTTCGTGGTCAAACTGTTATCATGGTCCTTAGGGTGGAGGGCTGCCATGGCAGGCAGCTCTCAAGCACCTACTACATGTCAGGTTCCTCGTTTATGTTAGATCAGTCTAATCAGCACAATCAAACTGGGAAAGAGAGGTACTATTGCTATTCTCATTTTAAAATAAGGACATTGAAGTACAGAGAGGTTAAATAACTTGTCTGATGACACACAGCGGGTAAGTAGTGGAGTCAGGACTTGAATCTACTGCTCCAAACCCTTCTGGAATATTCCCTAGAAAAGGTGATCTATAGGGAAAGACGGAAAAGAAGGATGCTGGTTCTGCTACAGAAGAAAAGGCTAATACATGTGCACAGTGGGGAAGTATTTGTTCTTATTGTTAAAATCATCATCTTCATCATCACTGCCCTCATCATCCCATTAAACCATATTTATTAAGTGCTCCAATACCATAAGCTGTATGAGGCCTTTGGGACCCCAAGAGAGAAGAAATAATAGATTTGTTTTTCTCAGCAAAAAGAGGAACATTTTGTAATTTTTTTTTGTTTGGTCATACATTTTTTCCCTATCTTAAGATAATCTAACTTCATTTTTCTTCAATTGCTATTGCTTCTGAAGGGGAAAATGAAAACAATTGCAGAACAAAATGCTTCTCAACATCAATAATCTGCATTGTCACTTCTCAGAAGCTTCAACAAAAGATTGGAAAGAAAATCTTATTGGGCCAGTGAAGGAAGAGAGGGGGTGGCTCTCATTACAGGCATTTAAGCAAGGCTTAGATAATCTTGATTTTGAATCTGATGAGTGAGAATGCAAAATAGTCCACTTCAAAGTAATGTATTCTGCTAAGTTCAGTTTAGGGTTCTAAAACCCAGGAAAACTTTCTCAGGAAGTTTCTCCCTTCCATATTCTTTGGACTAAATAGTGTGGACTCTAATATAACAGGTGTTGAAAAACAATGAAGCCAATTGTTCCTCTGCCCCACCTGTAGGGCATTTTCCAGATAGTTTCTGGGGAAAAAGGAAAGAAGTTCCATTTTGGAAACAATCATGGCCATAGTCACAACCAAAACCTCGAAACAGAGGATTCAAAGCTGTAAGTATTCAAAGTATCACCTGAAGTCCTCCTATGAAATGTATCTTTGCCATGTTTGTTTCTTTCTTTGTTTTACGTGTGGATCTGTCCCACTCATTCTCTGTCCACATCCACCAGCACTGCCAGCACTTCTGTCTGATGACCTATGATGGATATATGGGTATGTAAGAACTTCAGGCAGACAGAGTGACATCTGCTCTTCCAACTGTTGCGTGTTCGGGGGCGATGAAAAACCTGATCATCAGACCCTTTATTGAATGTTCACCAGGTCCTGAAAAGAGTATGCATCTCATCTTTTAATGCTCAGCAGAACCCAGTGGGGTAGGTATAATAGTATTATTGGCATCTCCATTTTACAGGTGAGGAAACTGGGACTTTGAGAGGTTATCTGAAGTGCTCAAGGTCACGCAGTTAGGATGGGGTGGAGTTTGGATGCAAACCCAGGTCTTTCTGCTCTGTAGGAACTGACGTCTTGGGATTTCTTTCTGACCCAAAATTCCTACTCCTCATGTTAAGTACTAAAATCTGCTCATGGAAGACTTGTGAAAGTTCTGCCTTACAAGCATGCTTAGAACATAAATTCTAGAAACCGTGGAGAGTTGGTTTGAAAAGGCTGAAACAAATCTACAGATGATTACCAGAGTCCTTCCTCCAGCTTTGGAGACTTTGGCCCTTTAGTGGAAAGCAGGAATTTGATCACAAATATTTTAATATATCAGCTACAGCTGCTTCCATGGCTGTTCAATGACAATTCAGAGGAAAAAAACAGGTTCTGGAGAAACCCTAGCATGTAGGATCTGGATGTCATCTTTGAAATGATCTCATTTACTTCCTTCATTTTACCAATGAGGAAATTGAGGCTGAGAGAGTGCCAGAGGGGTTACCAGGTGAATTAGTGGCAGATCATGGACTCAACTCTGTGTCTTCCAGCCCTGAACCCTGTGTGCTTGAGCATATGCCTGACTTTGCCCTGGTGCATTTCTTCTTTCTTGAGCATTATTGCTAGTGACAAGAATTTGGTGGCAGCAGGCCTTAGAGCTGGAAGCGGGTGCTTCTGCACTTTCTTAAGATGGAGGGCAAACAGAAGATTGTTTCTCTGAGCTAACTTTGAGGAACTGGGGTCCAAAGCAGTAGTGGCAATTACAACCGTTATTTTGCTGCCTTGACATGGCATTACCACATTACCAATTTGACTCAGTTGAAAAACTTAAGAAGGTGTAGACTGTTGTCTGTCATAAAGCGGCCGTTTGTTTCTGGTACCTGATATTTAAATATCATCTGCAGTCCAAATAGGGGTGCATATGGCCATCTCAGGCAAGTCTCAAGTGACTTGTGTATCTGTCACAGAACCTAAGCACATTTGGACACAATTATCAACGTTTTTCTTTTAATGAGTCTGATTAATCCATACACACAGTTGAGTGTACTGCTTATTAACAATCCCCGGGTGAAAACGTTACAGAGGTACTTTTATTTCCCCAGTCAAATGTCATAAGGTTTCCAGAGAAAATTCAATAGATCACTGCAAACAGAACCTGAAAAGATCAGCTAAGGTCTTTCCTGGCCCTATTTGCTTTCTGTTGCACATGTGTTGCCCTTCCAACTCCCACAGCATCTTACGAAAAAGCCTCCCTACCTTGATGAAATATAAGAGCAGGTCTGGGGAGGCATTTTGTAAAGGCTTCTTCATTCTGAATTTTGCATTTACACCTCATTTCTTTTCAGGCTCTGGATGGTTGGGCCTGTGCTAATTGGTGCAGCTGGTTTGACATTTAAATGAGTTGAGTAGCAGGTGGAGCAGCTGATGGAGGACAAGACCTCTGGGAAAGCCAGGGATGTGGCTGCTGGGGAGAGAGCCTGAATCTTCCAGAGGCTGATAACAACAGGATGAAATCTCCCCTCCCCCACCCCTGCCAGGTCTTGGTGCTCACACAGCCACCTAGATTCCTTCAGTGACCCTTGCAATCTAGGCCCACCAAATACCACTGGCCTAGCCCATTTCAAATAACGATGAGCTATGAAAGCCCAGATTTTCACGAACCTTATTAGAGGACAATTTTCCTTTTCTAAAGATGATTCACTTTAAAAGATGAGTCACCATGAAGAATCCTTTTAAAAACAAAGTTCTAAGATGGCACTATCATTGTAGTTAATGGATACTACAAGACTGATGGGGAGGGGTGGACTTGTTATGTTACTAGCAATGGACCAAAGTTTCAGATGATTGAAAAAGTTCAAGCACATTTGGAATTGACCCTCTATTGGTGTCATCCTCATTCATTGACATCTGGACACATTTCCTGAAATGGCAGAGAGTGAGGAGGTACAGCTAGAGATGTGGAAGCTGCAGGGACCCCAGGGCTGCCTATGCCTTTGTGATGCATGTGTACGTCCCATATGTCACAGGAGTCCATATGGAGAAAAAGATAAGGAGCTGCTGCCTTTGGACATCAAGGATACCTTTGGTGTTTGGTGTGAGGCTGTAGTAAAGATGAAGGTTAAAAAAAAAAGGAGCACAGAAAGAGTTAGAAGTCAGAGCCCTGAATCAATTCTGCTACTAACTATAATAGCTGTATGACCTTAGGAAAGTTATTAACCTCAATTGGAAAATGAAGGAAATTGGATTAGAGCCTTGCTACTCAAAGTGTCCAGAGACCAGCAGAATCTGCATTACCTGGTTGCTTGTTAAAAATGCAGCCTCTGCCCCAAATCTACTGAATTGGAATTTGCATTTTAACAAGATCGCAGGTGAATCCTATGGACATTGAAGTTTAACAAGCATTGGACTAGATCACTGGGTCTTAACCCTGGCTGCACGTTAGAATATCCTAAGGAGTTTTATTTTATTTTTAATTTTTTTAAAAAGACACTTGATAAAGACCTAAGGAGTTTTTAATAAACAGTGATACCTCATCACAGCCCATATCAATTAAACCAGAATCTCTTCAGCTGATTCTACTGTATTTTATTTATATTAATAAGCATTTATATAGTGTTCACTTATCTGCCAGACACTATTCTAAGTGCTTTACTAATATTGACTTGTTTAATCTGCATTACAGCCCTGTGAAGAACGTACTATCCCCATTTTACAGATGAGTTAACAGAGGGACAAGTTTCTTGTTTGGGGTCAAACAGGCATTCTGGCTATAGTGTTTATCCACTTCACTCCCATACTGTGGATTATATTTCCTCTACGGTCTGATCCAGCTCTAGCATTCAGTGGCTACAAGTTTCCAAACTATATAACTGAGGGTTTAAAGTAGGGAGAAAACCAGGAACTGGAAGAGCTGGAGAGCTGCTGCATTTCTGAAGTTTTGATGTGACAGCATGGGGTGGCTCTCATTGGGCCTCTCTTACACTTCCTTCTCAGACTCCTTGGTGGACCGCCTGTCCTCTATTAATTCCATAAATGTTAATGTTCCGCAGGGCTTTTTCCTCAGCCACGCTCTTTTCCTGAGTTACAAAACTATACAGGCTATTACCTGCTTAACCTTTCTATCTGAGTCTCTTATGGACACCTCAAACTCAACATATCTAAGACTGACCCCATCATCTTTCTTTTTTTTTTTTTGTTTTTGAATTGTAGAGCATTTTTATTATATCAAGTTGGGTATATTTTAATTTTAAAAATCCTCTCAGTGCAAAAAACGTATACCAAGCAAAGAGACAAGTGAAATTGAAAACAAAGAGTTTTTAAATGTTCGGAGGACATCTATTTCATCAATCTAAATATTTTAATTCATATTTATTCACCATTGATTCATCTAATAGATAACATGATTGCTTTTTCTTAATTTTTGGTGTCTCCTTAACTATTTACTTCTTTTTATTTCCCATTATCTTTCTCGAAAACTGTTCCTCCTCCTGCATTCTGTATTACAGTGAATGATGTCACCGTCCACTCAATCAAACTAAAAATTTGGGACTTGAGACTCCTCTCTGCCACTCATCTCCTACTTCTTTGAATTGGATATGACTCCCAAATCCCTGGCCCAGACCTCATTCCTCAGCTACAAATATATAAATGCAACTGCCTACTTCACATTTCTACCTGAGTGACCAACAGGCACCCCAGACTCAGCAAGTTTAAATTAGAACTCATCATTTATCTCCTTATGAAACTCTCATCTCTTATTCAGTGGCTGGATCTATGGAATGTGGGAGAAGGGGAACACAGATATAAGGTTCAGTTTCTGGCTAGACCTTCTGCCTTGGAGTTGCCGTTCACCAAGACAGGGAAGATTGAGGGAGAGGCAGATGTATCATTATAGTATGGGGGCTGGGGGGAGACTGAGAACTCGGTTTAGTTTGAGATCCAAGTGAGATGTCAAGCAGGCAGCTGGATACATGAGCCTGTAGTTAGGACAGAGAATGGAACTCAAGACATCAATTTGAGAATTATCTTTGTAGAGATTTTTATTTTATTTTATTTTTTTACAAATCATGAGGCTACATAAGATCACCTAGGGAAAAAACATAGAAAGGAGAAGAGGGTCTAGGACTCAGTCCTGGGTCACCCCCACATGTATAAGTTAGGAAGAGGAAGAGAAAGTCTGATAAAGGAGAAAGAGACGCCAGAGTGGTAGGAGAAATCTCTGGGCAGTGAGGTGTCCCAGAAGCCAAGGGAGGAGAGAATTTCAAGAAAGAAGGAGCCGTCACAGGGTCAAATGCTGCTGAGATGTTCAGTAAGATGAGGACTGAAAATTCACCACCGGATTTAACAAAACACAGCAAGGCTGGAGAAAAGAACACTGATATGAGATTAAGGCAGGAAAGCCTGGGACACAGAAGAGGAATAGGAATTAGTTAAATTTACCTTGAGTGTAGTGTATTGGTGAATAAAATTGGAAATGTTAATTGGGAACCAGACAGTAGAGGGTTTGGATGCCAGGCTCAGGTATTTTATTTTGCAGGCAGTGTGGGGCAGGGTGAGGGCACCAAGAAGTGTGTGGGCAGGGGAGTATCATGATAAGACCTACATTTTTTTGTTTGTTTGTTTGTTTTTGAGACAGAGTCTCACTCTCTTGCCTGGGGCGAGTGCCGTGGCATCAGCCTAGCTCACAGCAACCTCAAACGCCTGGGCTCAAGCAATCCTCCTGCGTCAGCCTCCCGAGTAGCTGGGACTACAGGCATGTGCCACCATGCCCGGCTAATTTTTTCTACGTATATTTTTAGCTGTCCAATTAATTTCTTTCTATTTTTGGTAGAGACGGGGGTCTCGCTCTTGCTCAGGCTGGTCTCGAACTCCTGAGCTCAAACAATCCGCCCGCCTCGGCCTCCCAGAGTGCTAGGATTACAGGCGTGAGTCACCGCGCCCGGCCTTTTTTGTGGGTTTTTTTTAAATTTATTTTTATTTTTTAGAGATAGCCCAAATTGAGATGTGTGCTGGAATTCAAAGATTTAGTATTCAAAAAAATGTAAAATATCTCATTAACAATTGTTTATAATGATTGTGTGTTGAAATGATAATATTGTAGCTATATTGGGTTAAACATAATATACTATTAAACATTAATTCCACCTGCTTCTTTTTACTTTTTAAATTTTTCTGCTACTAGAAAATTAAAAATTACGTATGTAGTTCATATTATATTTCTATTGGACAATGCTATTTTAGATACTCAGGGTTTCATGCCACATTCTAATCATCCTCATGTTCAGTTTTTTTTTTTTTTTTGAGACAGAGTCTCACTCTGTTGCCCGGGGTAGAGTGCCATGTATCTAGCTCACTGCAACCTCAAACTCCTGGGCTCGAGCCATCATCCTGCCTCAGCCTCCCTAGTAGCTAAGACTACAGGTGTGCACCACAACGCCTGACTAATTTTTCTATTTTCAGTAGAGACGAGATCTCGCTACTGCACAAAGCTGGCCTAGAACTCCTGATCTCAAGGGATTCTGCCTCCTCGGCCTCCCAGAGTGTTAGGGTTACGGCCTCCTGTTTAATTCTCTTGTTATAAAATTGACTTTGGAAATGATGGAACTTCAATAGTCTTTTAGCTTAGCATTCAGGCACGTGTCTCAATCAACAGGCAAAGTTTCACCTATGCAACTTTGCCTCAAGTTTCCAAGTGCACAGCTGACTTGTAAAACTTCACAGTATTAGTGAATTTGCCACCTGCCAATTATAGTAATTGCATTCTACCACAATGCAATTAACTGTCAAGATTTTTCTTCAGCTTTTGCTGTCTTGTTCATTTTTGTACCATGAGAGAAACATCTATGGAAAAGGCTATAAAAATGATTAGTATTCAGACAATAAATCATGATGTGTCAGGTACAGTAGAAAACAAACAGTAAATGCCATAAGAGAAATCCACAGGAACTTAGTAAATATTCCTAATATTTGACTCTCTGGGCAGTTTTTGCACAACTTTCGATTCCATCTTAGTTCTAAGCCAAAGAAAGCAACATAGAAAACTACTTTATGGCTTTCAAAGCTATGGGGTATGTACGTACCCAATAGGATATTCTACATCAGAATGGAAAAAAATATTACGCCTTTTTCCTCTATATTTCGGACACAGAAAATGTCCTTAAAATAAATGTCACAATGGAAATAATCTATTCCTAGTATGGAAGCCCAGGAAAGAATTTCCAAATGAATTATCTGTAAAAATGAATACTAGATATTTTTAATTAAAGCTATTTTTAAATATTAAAAAAAATTTAAATATTTTTAAATAAAAATTAAAGCAAAATAATTTTTCCCTGTATTTTAAGTGTATTTATTATAGCACATGGCAATACTTCTCATATCTTTCCCCACTCTGGAGACAGTACAAGGACACAGACTGTGAAGTCCCTGGAGAGAATGGCAGAATTAGCCAGATCCTCGAAAAATGCCTCCATCACTTCATGAAGCAGGCACAGGGATTGAAAATCACAAAGAGACATACCCAAAGCTTGACATACTGTGCTTGGAGTTCCTGGTACTACTTGGGATAGGCAAGATTATGCTGCCGTGCCTACCTAACAACCTCTACACCTTACAGCAACAAAAGGTCATTGTGCATGTGACATGTCCATCTTGGGGCCCTGCTCCTTTTCCTTCTTGCCCAAGGACATGGCTCCATCATCTAGAATGTTATGAGTCATTGCTGAAAAAGAAGGGGGACAAGAGATCTGTGGCCTCTGCTCAGACCCACGCAAGGTCTGCAGCTGCTTAGGTTATCTGCAGAAGCCAATGTGATAGACTAAGAAATCTACCTTCCTTCACTGAAATGTCTACCTTTAATTCTTTTGTAAATTACTTTGGACCACTAAAGAAAAAGCAAGAATAGAAACAAAACAAAGCAAAACAAATGAAAATCTCTTCCTCTCTTTATCCCCTCCAAGATCTTCCCCCAGTTAGCCAAACTCACTTCCCTGCCTTTGAATACAAGGCCAGACTCCTGCTTCTTGCCTGCATCGTTCTCCATCTCTGCAGCACGTGAAATATTTTTTTTCTATACTATGAAAATATTGTGCCCAGTCAAGAAATTTTAAAAAGTGGGAGAGTTACCCAAGTGTGTTTTCATACAAATATGTTTAATTATCACAAATCTTAAAGACATAAAAAAGAGTTATCAGAAGTTCAAAATGGAGACTGGAAATAACTTAGGCAATCAGTCTGAAAAGGTAAAATTCTACAAGATAAATTCACTGTATGGGAGGCCCCCTCTTCTTAGTGCTTTTACATTTGCTTAATCATCATGGAAGGTACAAAATATAGAAATATTATGTTTCTTTAAAGTTCTAGTGTAAATTTTCCCCCATCTTTTAAAGCTTTTGGCTTTACAGAATAGAGATCATAAACAGGAAGGCTATGGTCTTTAAAGAATCAGCAGTTTGCAGCTCCATTTGTAAGGGAGAGAAAAGTGAATCCCTACCAATTAGATTTGTTTGCCAGGAAAAATGTCTTTTCAGATATAAACAGTGTCTATTCTAACAGCTCTTTTTTAGCCCTATCTAGCAAGAAGGTCAAAACTAAATTCTATTGCAAATTAACTCCTAACCTGGTACATTCAATTCCCTGTTATTTTTGTAGGAAAAGCCCCTGCATGGCATGTCTAGGGGACTAGAAGGGAATAGCCACAAAGAATGTTGTTCCACACAGAATTTAGGTGTTTTGAGAAGGCACAGAAAGTGTGGGTGTACAAATCGGTTCAAAGATGATGTGCCAACAAAAAAGAAGCTTCTATTTAGCTTTGTGTCCTTCAGGGTGACCTTTGATCCCATGGACTTCCCTTGAATTCTAGTGCTGGGGGCAATTGCTAATTGTCTGATTTTACCATTCATCATTTCCAATGAATTCTGGTGGGACACACACCATAGAAAAAAGAGAAAACTGAGTTTGCAAAGTTTTAATTCATTTATAAAGGAACTCGGAACTCCATTTTTAGAGTATTGAAAATCAAATTTTTGAGAAAATCAATTTATGCATAATATTGATCAATTATGTTCATTTACAAAGTGACTTTTTAAGAATATAAAAGATATTTTAAAATAAAAACAATTCTATCTTATTATCATTCCAGTTTGTAATTGGAATTTTGCAGTAAAAGTCTCTAAAAAGTTACACCACTAAATTTAGGGCACCTCTCAGCTATCTTATCTTTTCGTCAAAAAGCAGACATAGAATTAGATTATCTTAACTGTTTTCAACAGAAAAAGAAGCGAACTCTGTAAAATAATTTAAAGAGGTTTATTCTGAGCCAAATTTGAGCACCATGGCCCAGAGCCACACCCAAGAAGCCTTGAGCAAGTGAACTCGCTGTGGCTGGGTTACAGTTTGGTTTTATACATTTCAGGGAGACAGGAATTATAGGTAAAGTCATAAATCAATACATGGAACGCATACATTGGTTTGGCCCAAAAAAGTGGGACATCTCAAAGTGGGGGCTTACAAATTATAGGTGGGTTTAGGGATTCTTTAATTGACAATTGGCTGCAAGAGTTAGGCTTTGTCTAAAAGACCAGGAGTCGGTGGAAAGGAGTTAAGATAAGGGTCTTCAATCTTTCATGTGCTGCTATACTGGAATCAGGTTGGGAAGTAAACCACATTATACTGGGTTAACAAAGCCTGTTTAGTGATATTTTATCATTTGTAGGTGTGAGTCACCAGGCCCCCTTAGAAAGGAATTTGGGCCAAAGAAAAAGATCAAAGTTTAGTCCTCACTGTCCTGTCATTTGAAAATCTCATTGAAAATTACAATAAGATATTTAAAGTATATATCTTCACCCAAAACTTTGTATTGTGCAAGATGTGGTGATGAACAGTTTATAAAATATATTATAAATATTTCTATCCCCGGATCTTATAACTAGTACTAATAAAATTGAGGTGACCAAATAGTTTGCTCTTTTAATATCAAATAAATATATAAGATGAGAAAGATAATTGAATATTTACAAGTGTATTCACTAATATTAATACAAATGGCATGTTTGTGGCAAAGAGGGTTTACATATTCATGTGGGATTAATGTGGAAATAGAATTGGGAAGACAAGATATTTAGCTTCTATACTTGGTGGGTTGGACATCTTTCCTGAGAATTCAGTCCACTTTAATAGCAGGGGACATTTTTGTTTCTGAGGACATTTGGGTGCTCTGAGGTGGTTAAAGAATACTTACAGGACCTCAGATAATTAGAACCCACATGGCCTTCTGGGCGCTCAGGGAGGAATCTCCAGGCCCTGCCAGGGGTCCTCAGGCTGGCACTCCCCACAGCCACGTCTGGACTGGGTGGGAGGCCCTGTCGACCAGCAGGTAGGGGAAGGCCGGTGTGAAGTTTTGTATCCATGTGTGCGGGCTCTTTCCTCCCTGAAGCCTTGAGACTGGAGGCTACCTAACCCCTACAACACAAGGAGTAAAAACTTTCGGTAGCAATAAGAGCATCAAGAACACAGGATGCATTTTAGGATGAAGGAAGAAAAATTATTCAAAGACTAAGAACTTAAGGGTTTTTCCAGGTTCTTTGAAGGTTGTCAGAAAATGAACATAAAGTGAACAATAACCATTTTCGGAAGTCCTCTTGTGGAAATATCAGCCATATCATTAGCCATGCAAAACACAGATTTTCTTGGTTCTTGACCACACCTCAAATTTTAAAAAGGTATCTTATTTTGTTTTAATGATTTTAAACACTATTATTTATTATCCCTTAATCAATCAATCAATCAAGTCCTCAGAATATTTAAAATTTCAATCTTACTTTTATCTGGACAAGCTTAATTTCATCAAATTTTATATCAGCAAGAGATTTCCTTGTCTGGCCTCTTCTATGTCCAAATTTACATTTATTTCTCATCACTTGTTCGTCATCTTCTATGGATCTTCGAACATATTTAAAGCGATCTTTGAGGGCTCGTTTCCATAAAAACTGTAAAATAACAAAACAGGCCAGTTAATCTAATTTAATTCTACCTATATAATAAAATCTTTATTTGTCTATCACCCTTGAGTCTGACATTATTTTCAGATCACAGTAATAGAAAATATACCCATCTTGCCATTTATCCTTACAAGAATCTTGTGACATTGCTATAAAAACTATAAACCCTAATTTATAGCTAAGGAAACAGAGGCAGAGAAATGAAAATATTTTCCCACTGCCATACAGTTATTGAGTAAATACACTGGTTCCTGAGCCTAGATTTTCTAACTATCAAAAGTGGATACCTTCCACCATACTCTACTGTCTCCACAACCCATTCCATTTTTCTAGTGGGTTCTAGAAAAGCCCTGATACTGGCTTATGGATTGATGCATTTTCTTTAACAATTCTTTTCTTCCACATTCTGAAATTCTTTTTGGTGAGTACGGTTGGCATTCACTCCCCAAATATTTGTGGTACATCTACTGTTTCAAACACAAAGTCCAAATTCCAACTCTGGGAGGGAGAGGGGTGCAGGTGAACCTTGCTTTTAGTCTAGCAGAAGGATAAATGATTTCAATATACGGTGAAAATGTTGTAACAGGAGAAAAGATGGCATTAATTTACAGTGTTAGAAGATCACGGAAGCCTTCCTGTAGGAAGCACATCTAAACCGGGGCCTATGTCTTAGGGTCAGGTAACTATATGAGAGGATGGCCATAGCACTGGGAAATGCCAGCTGGGTGGGTGGACAGAAGTTCCAGAATGATGAAACAGCATGTACAGTGAAAAAGAGAGCTGGTGCCCTTCGGAGAACTGCCAAGAGTTGTGCATGACTGGAACACTGAGCTCTGGACGCAGGAATGACAGAGGATGGAGTAGAAAACACAGTGGGAGAGAGAAGCCAGCCCAATCCTGAAGGACCATGCTTACCCATTAAGGAGCTGCAACATAATCCTGAACCAGATCTTCTCCAATCCCTCTCCATGGACAGGCTGCATCATAATCTCATAGGGAACTTTGGCCCTTGGCCCTTCCTCTAAAGCAATGGTTCTCAAAATTTAGCCTAAGTAAGTCACGGTTCCTGGAGGACTTGTTAGAGCACAGGTTGCTGGGCCTTTCCTCAGAGCCTCTGATTCATGGGTCACGGGTAGGGCTGACAATCTGCATTTCTTACGGAGCTCCCAGGTGAGGCTGATGCTGCTGGTGGAGACTCTGAAGGTTCTGGTTCAGTAGAGCTCAATGGGGCCCAGATGTCTGTATTTCTTAAAGCTTTATAGATACTTTGGCTGCAGAGCCAGGTTAGGAAGTCGTCCTAGGCCATGTTGAGTCAGAAGAGTGCATGGTCAGATTTGAGCTCTGGAACAATCTCTCTGGCATGTGGAGTGTGTGGGATATCAGAGACATGGCCAAAAATTAGGGAGCACACCTGGGCTTCTTCCTCAACCTCCCTTCTGGTGGGACTTCGGTTTGGGCCTGCAAAGCTGTCTGTCTCACCTCCCCAACCCAGCTGGCGTCGAGTTAACTATTGCTTTGGCTCCAGATCGCAGCTCAGCATCTCTGCATCATGGAAGCTCCCTCGGGCCTCCCAGCAGCTCATCTCCCTGGGTAATCGGTTCTCACCTTTCCTTGTCAGCACTTACCACACTGGTCATTTGCCCTCAACTGTGGGATGCTTTTTCTGTTTGTTTCTTTTATTTTCCTGTCTATTTTTTCTTTTTCCTTCTTTCCTTTCCTCCCTTCTTTACTCCCTTCCATTCTTTCCTCTAGGTTGTAAACACAAAAGGACAGGCTCGTGTCTGCTTTGCCCACGAAGCCAAGCACAGTGCTCGAAGCAAAGTAAGAGCTATGAATGTTTGACACCATGTGTCACTCCTCTCTGAGGCAGGGGATTCAGGTGGCAATGCAACAGTCTAGAAGCAAGACTTTGTCCAAGGTTTGCATGGTAAGTAATTTACTGTGTGAATAATAGCACAACACTGCTTGAAGCCTGCACCTCAGAAATGCTTCTTAGTATTCATCTTCCTTGCATGCCATGTGCCTGAATAGACTACCGCGGTGGGTGCAAGGAAGAAAAGAGACTCTTTGCAGTCAGACAGGCCTGTGTTTCCCTCTCAGCCCTGGCCACTAGAGAGGGTGGTAAATTGCTAAGCGGCTTTGGGCATGTTTGTTTTGTTTTGTTTTGTTTGTTTTGTTTTTGAGACAGAATCTCACTCTGTTGCCTGGGCTAGAGTGCCGTGGCGTCAGCCTAGCTCACAGCAACCTCAAACTCCTGGGCTCAAGCAATCCTTCTGCCTTAGCCTCCCAAGTAGCTGGGACTACAGGCATGCACCACCATGTCCAGCTAATTTTTTCTATATATTTTTAGTTGTCCAGCTAATTTCTTTCTATTTTTAGTAGAGATGGGGGGGGGGGTCTCACTCTTGCTTAGGCTGGTCTTGAACTCCTGAGCTCAAATGATCCGCCTGGCTCAGCCTCCCGGAGTGCTAGGATTACAGGCATGAGCCACCGCGCCTGGCCTGGGCATGTTTTCTAAGCTCTCTCTCCTCATAGGCAAATGAAAACACCACTGAAATAACATTAGTCAAGTGTTTGGCACTTACATTTTGCCATTCCTGGTTACATGGCTTGTAAATCCCAACAAGAGTATTCTTTAGAAAGCACCCTGGCCCAAGTTGGGAAGACCCAGGATTACCCTGAGTACTTATTAGCCAAGTAACCTTGAAAAGTAACCACCCTCCCCCAGCCCCCTGGCCTTAGTTTCTTCAACTATAAAATGGAACAATAAAATCTGTCCTGTCAAATGCACCGAGCTTTTGGGAAAGTCAAATAAGTAGCTACTCGTGGAAGATATTTGTAAACCAGATTGCTGTTCATAAAAGCCTCCAACAGCCCAAGCGAGGAAGGCAGTGGGTTGGGGGTTGACCTCAGCTCCGATTAAGCTCCTGGATGTGCATGAGTCAGCGATGCTTCCTCACCTCCCACGGGCATGTGGGCCTCGACTCTGCTATGCCTGTTTTACAACAGCACAGGGAAAACGGGTGGCTAATATTTTTCTCAGTCCCTAAATATGAACTTGTGCAAATACATTGTTTTTCCTCATGTTTCCTACAGCTCTGAAGGGCCTCTAAGCCTGCTGAACCTGGTGGGAGGTATTACAGCAATCAACTTCTAGGACATTTTTAAATTGCCAATTTCTTCTTCCCAGCCTCTCCCGTCTCCCCTGATTAACTGTCTGATAGGAACAGAAAAAGGACAAATCAAATACAACTTCCACATGCGTATTCAATCAGGGAATATTTACTGAGCATCTGCTATATGCCTGGCACACTGCATTACTTACACAGATGCCTCAGGTAAACAGACTCGGGAGAAAATATTTGTGTTATAAAAAAGTCATCCCTCTTCTCCATATGTTTCCAGCTAGAGGGGCTGTGGAAAGCTCTACATGGATACAGCTCCCCTCCAATCACTCTGAAATAGAAAATAGCCCTGAAATTACAGGCCTCCTGCAGTGGCATGTGAAGCAGTCCACAGCATCACGAGCAGGTCTTTGCCCAGCATTTAAATCCCACATACAATCCTTAGGATGCAGACAAATGCAGAGTGCGGACCATCTTACATGGCAACTGAACTAGACTTATGCAAAAAGCAAGTATCAGGAAAAGCAAAAAGGGCAGGGAAACACTGTCTAGACAGAAAGAAATTAAAGAGACATAATAACTAAATGCAATGCATAACACTCAATTAGATTTTATAGCAAAAAAACCTATTTTAAAAACATTTTTGAATAATTGGAGAAATGTGAATATGGATGGTCTATGACGTTATGAAATTATTGTCAATTGTCTTAGGTATAAAAGTGGTGTCATGGTGATACAGGAGACTGTCCTTATCTGTGGAAGATGTGTGCTGAGGGAGTTAGGAATGACACCTACAGCTTGCTTTCAAATGCTCAGCCAAAACAAACAAACCAATAAATATGAGAGAAGAGACATAAATGTGGGGCAAAATGTCAATACCTAGTGAATCTAGATCAGTGATTCTCAACCGAAGATGTGATGTTGCTCCTCTCCTCCCAGGAGACACTGGTGAGGTTTGGGGACATGTTTGGTTGTTACACTGGGGTGGATGGGGTGCTACTCACACCTAGGGGGGCCAGGGATGCCGCTAAATATCCTACAATGCACAGGACAGCCCCCACCAACAGAAATTATCCAGCCATAAATGTAAATAGTGCAGAGGTTGAGAAACCTTGATCTGGGTGAAGGGTATGTATCACTGTAGCAATTTGTTCAACTTTTGTGTAGATCTGAAATTTTTCAAAATAAAAAGTTGAAAATAAAATTGCCCTAAAATTAACCAAGTGCTCTCTCTATCTCTCTTCCTGCCTCTCTCACACACACACATTAATGTTCTCTGACATTTTACACATTTTCCAATGTAGCATTAGAAATACAACTTCACACATGCTTGCAGGGAGAATTTGGGTAAACATCTACCATGCACCAGAGTTTCCCTTTTCACTGTACAGGTGCAAACATGGGCCACAACTTGCTAAGCAATTTTGCATGTCTCTTTATCAGTTAACTGTTTTTAGTTAATGCCACTGGGAAGAGATGTGGGTAGAATGCATGCAAGAGCAAAGAAAGAATTATTTACTACTTTGTATATGTCTCACCTTGATAATCATAAAACCGAAGGTCAAAATGTAATTGGATAGATATGTATTTGCTTATATTAATTTATATGCAAAAATTATCTAGAAGGAAACTTTAATAACATTGGTTACTTCTGGGGAGGAAAATTAGGTGGCTGAAGGGCAGGGGTGGGTGGAGACTTTTCTGTTTATACCCTGTTGCAACTTTTAAATTTTGAGCTATGTGAATATATAATTTATTCAAACAGCAAACTTAAATTATTTTTATTTATTTATTTATATGTTTTTTGTATAGACGGTCTCACTATGTTGCCCAGGTTGGTCTTGAACTCCTGGCCTCAAGCGATCCTCTTGCCTCAGCTTCCCAAAGTACTAAGATTATAGGCATGAGCCACTGTACCCGGCCAAACTATTTTTCAAAAACACAAGTTCTATTCACAGTGACACTGATTAGTTGGTAGATATTGTATTTTGAGTGTAGAAGGAATTCTGAGAAATAGCTTTGTCAGCCATATTGGCATGATTGTCAATGTTAAGACTCCAGGTTTATTTATTTGTTTCTATTGTTGTTGCTTTGTTTTGTTTTGTTATAGAGCAAATTTGGTTTATCTTGTAGTGTGCTTTATATGAAGCAGCATATTTTAGAAAGGATATCATCTTAGAAGCAACAATACCTGAATTCTAGTCTTGAAGCTTCAAGAGTTACTATTTCCAGACAAGGGATACAACATCTTTCCTGAGTCTCAGTGGTAAAAAAAATCTTTAAGGCCCTCTCCATTCAGAAAATTCTGGGACTCTGTCCATGTATAATGAATGCTTTCTTGAAAATACCAAAAAAGAAGGAAAGGAGGGAGGGAGGGAGGGAGGGAGGGAGAGAGGGAGGAGGAAAACAGAGGCCTTAAAAGTTTTTATATTCATAAATATTGGCATTTATCCTTTGTTGACCAAATTGAATCTAATTACTTAAATTCTGTTATCTTCAAGAAAACATAGCAAACAATATTTTATCACAGATATCTGAGATGGTAAGGTACAAAAAGCCATCTATCTTATTTAGATATGACTACCAATGTGTATGTATGTGGAATATAGAGATACAGGGAATAATAAACATAAATATCTTTATGTATACATAACTATAGTTCTCCATAATTGTTCTTTAAATCATATAATTCCAGTGTCATAAACACTCAATTGTTTATTCCCATCTTAACTATTTTTAGGTGTATATTTCAATAGTGTTAAGTATATTCACATTGTCATGCAATAAAGTCACCAGTCTCTCAAATCAAAGAGACAGGCAGATCCAAACAGCAAAGTTTGTATTGATACCTCTAGAGCAGTGGTTCTCACCCCTGGCTGAACATTAGAACCATTCTGGTAACTTTTTCAAATACTAATGACAAAGCCCCATCCTCAAATGAATTAAATCAGCAACTCTGAGAATCCTTCTGTGTAGCCAGAGTTTTACAACTGCGGCCCCAGTGCATCCTTAGAATCTGTTTTTATCAGGGCAGGAGAGATGTGAGAGGGCCAAGTCTGCACTGAGGCTGGGGACTAACGCCTCTAAGCCAGACGACTTCCCCACTAGGTCTAATCAGAAGGCAAGAAACGTTCGACTGATGGCAGCTCTGATGCAAGTGTGGTCACTCCCTCTCTCTTTCTACGAATCACTCTCCTAAAGACCCTTCCTAGAGACTCATCGTTACACCTGGGCTTCCAAACAGCTTGGAGAGAAGGGCAGACAGATGATGACAGAGAAGAACGGAGAAGACAAACACAGGGCACACAGAGAGAAGTTATCAAAAAGAGGAGAAAGAAAGAGCGAGAGATCGCACGCACGCATGCGTGCGCATGCGCAAAGCCAAGACAGAAGCGGGGACTGACAGAGACAGACGGACACAGAGCCGAAGAAACAAAAAAATCAGAAAGAGACTAAACAGAGACAAAAAGGACAGACCAAAGAAGGAGCGAGACTAAGGAAATAGGGGTGAAAATAAAATCGCTGGACAGTACGAGGCTATTTAAAATGTTAAGATGGGCTGAGATTATCAAGATGGTGCCACGCGGTCACTTACAAAGCCACAGCCGTCCTCGTCCAGGAAAGGGTGGGCCCGCAGCAGTGCGTTGACCACATCATTGTACTGCTGGGTGGTGGGGTACCTGTTAACCGCAACAAGGAGGATATATTTCACTTCAAGCTGCCCATGTTCCTTCCTTTAAGATGAGTCGAAATTATACTCAGTTTTTCTTCAAATCTTTCTACATAACAAAGTAGACATTCAAATATTGGGCAATGTTGGACATATTACCAATATGTCATCCCCAATCTGAAAAGAGTTGATTCCAAATGAATTCTACTCTACTCTGAAAACAGACCCTCTCCCCAAGCAGAAAGTCTGCACTGTTATGACTCACAGCGAGCCCTCCAGATACTTAGTCATGTCCGCCTGGAGAAACTCAATGATCCTGATCCTCATGCTGTGGTCGGGACACTTCCGCTCTGCCAGCATGCATTTGACATCATAGGGAAACTCCGGTAAAACATACGACTTTGTCCACTGTAATGCTTTGTTCCTTGCTAGAACATGGTTTGCATTTCTTCTGTGAAATAAAAACACACAAAAAGTAAAATTCTATTCCAAATATATGCAACTTATTAATTCTCTACATTCTGAGAACTCATAAACAACTTTCCTAAGACCTAAATAAATGAAAGTCATCAAGCCATCTTCCATCCGTGTACCTATCCACGAATGTTTGAAGGCTCATTGTCTCTGTCTCTTCACGTACACATAAATAATTATAGTTCTAAAAAAAAAAAAGTCATAATAAAATAGACTTTAGAATAAGCCTGAAGTTGGAAAGAATAGTAATTCATTTTTCTTGAAGAGGTAACATGTAATGCATAGCTCAAAACTAGATGAGATACCTAACAAAAAGCAAACAAGTTGCAATTCAGCAAAGCAAATGAGGTGTACCATAATGTCTTAGCACCTCATTAAGAAAATTCTTCTAATTAATTTATTCTGCTATTGTTTATAGTGAAATACAAGATCCACCTAATTTAGTTGGTCTTGTCTATTTTAGTAAGATAAACCTAGTTTCCTTTTTTTTTTTTTGGAGACAGAGTCTTGCTCTGTCACGCTGGGTAGAGTGAAAATGTGTGATCATAGCTCACTGCAACCTTCAACTCCTGGGCTCAAGTGATCCCCCTGCCTCAGCCTCCTGAGTAGCTGGGACTATAGGCATGTACCACCACATCCAGGTAGTTTTTTCTATTTTTTGGTAGAGACGGGGTTTTGCTCTTGCTCAGGCTGGTCTTGAACTCCTGACCTCAAGTGATCCTCCTGCGTTGGCCTCTCAAAGCGCTAGGATTACAGGCATGCGCCACCATGCCCCTCCTGATAAACCTAATTTCTAAATTAAAAATAAATATCAGGGGGCCGGGCGCGGTGGCTCACGCCTGTAATCCTAGCTCTCTGGGAGGCCGAGGCGGGAGGGATTGCCTGAGCTCAGGAGTTCGAGACCAGCCTGAGCAAGAGCAAGACCCTGTCTCTACTAAAAATAGACAGAAATTAATTGGATAACTAAAAATATATAGAAAAAATTAGCCGGGCATGGTGGCGCGTGCCTGTAGTCCCAGCTACTCAGGAAGCTGAGGCAGGAAGATCGCTTGAGCCCAGGAGTGTGAGGTTGCTGTGAGCTAGGCTGACGCCACGGCACTCACTCTAGCCCGGGCAAAAGAGTGAGACTCTGTCTCAAAAAACAACAACAACAAAAAAAAAAGCCATGTAAGCTCTGAAATAAG
>CAUYRB010090879.1:0-18680 GCA_963574695.1 Propithecus perrieri | reverse complement strand
GCTGGGCGTGGTGGCTCATGCCTGTAATCCTAGCACTCTGGGAGGCCGAGGCGGGTGGATCGCTCAAGGTCAGGAGTTCGAGACCAGCCTGAGCAAGAGCGAGACCCCGTCTCTACCAAAAAAAATAGAAAGAAATGATCTGGACAACTAAAAATATATATATATAGAAAAAATTTGCCGGGCATGGTGGCGCATGCCTGTAGTCCCAGCTCCTCAGGAGGCTGAGGCAGAAGGATTGCTTGAGCCCAGGAGTTTGAGGTTGCTGTGAGCTAGGCTGACGCCACGGCACTCACTCTAGCCAGGGCAACAAAGCGAGACTCTGTCTCAAAAAAAAAAAAAAAAAAAAAAAGAATATTTGAAAAAATATTCTTTAAACAGGATAGAGGGGCAGAGGACATCTCTATGGGAGACACCAGAGCAGGGCTAAGGTGTGCACAGGCAGTAGAAGAGAGGCCAGCACTGGCTTTGAGCTCTGGCATCCCCGGGCCTCAGCGCCACCTTGTGGCAGCAGTTAGAAGGAACACAGGAGTCAGAAGAGGCACAGATTAAACTCCACCAGCAGCAAACTGTATCTCATGGAACCTCTACAAAGGCCTTGTGATCCCAACTTTCAAAAACCAAATTTAAGCATTTGCTAAAGGGATCAGGAAATTGGGGATGCTAAACCAGAGAAAGACATCATTAAATAAAAATACATGGTACCAAAGAGGAGTCCCAAGAAGAAAAACGATTATCTGGAAAATATCATAACATAATAAAATTAAGACCCTGGACTCTGGAGCCAGGCTGCCTGTCTTGATTTGAATCCTGGCTCTACCACTTATTATGGATTGCTGGGTAATTTATGTAACCTCTGTGTCAGTGTCCTCTCTGTCCCCCTCACGACATTGCATGAATTAAGTAAGAAAGAACTAAATCAGTCATTATGTGTAAAGCATTCAGGATGGTAATGGGCATACAAGAAATGCTCAATGAGTATCAGCTGCTACAGTTGTTGCTACTGTGCTTACTACGAGTACCAGTGACTACAAGGAGAAAACCTCTTCAGTAAATGACACCATTAACTAAATGGAGAAAGAATAATTTTGGATCATATGGCCTTAAAAAAGGTCAAAGTCTCTCCACTCCAATTGCCTTTTAATAAGGCACACCTAGGCTCAAATTCCAACTTCTCCACTCACTGTGTGTTGACTTGGGCAAGTTAGAACCTCTCTGACCTTCTGCAACTTCATTTACAAAATAGGAAAGCAGTACCTTCCTCCCAGGGTTGCCGTGAAGATTAAGCAAGACAATATGCACCAAGTGTGCAATCCAGTTTCCAGCACATAGTCAGCCCTCATGTATTTTTCTACTTCTATTTCCCCCAAATAAAAGCACCAGCACCAACCAGTGTGGGAAAAGAATGAACATGACTATGAAGCTCTTTGGGAAATATTAAGTGCTAAATGCATAAATATTTAATAAAGGAGAGACACTAACACTTAAGGGGATGCACTCTCCCTGGTGCCTAGGCCACCCTCTGGGAGCCATGTGCAGCCCAAAGCACCTACCTTTGTTCTTCCCAGCCTCCAGAGGGCCATGAAAGAGCATAACTGCACACCTCTGAAAAGAGGACTCCTTACAGCCACGCGCAATGATGCTCCTAAGTCTCCTGGGCCAACCACTGCTCGTTCTCACTTTACAGTGAAAACACAACAGAAATCAGCACAAGATCCACAGGACATGAAGACTGTCCTCAGAGCAGATCCTGGGTCTTCCTAACTCTCCAGCTACTTCTTCTACCCAGGAGGCAATCTTATGGTATACTGGAAAATGCAGATATATGGAAATCAGAGAGACCCATGCTCCAATCTCAGTTCAAATCTTCATTTTGCCACTTAACTACTCGGTTTGCCTCCATCAAAGTTCCCCAACCACTCTGAGTCTTGGTTTCCTCCTTAGCAAAACGTGGGTATAAATATCTACATGATTAAACTGTTGGATAAATTTAAAAAGAAAACATAAGTAAAGCATCAATCACAAAGCCTAGCACCCAAGAGGTACTTCGTACATTTTTGTCCCTTTCTGCCTTTAGTAACATCATAAATTAATCAGAATTCAAATAATTACAACTTTCCACAACTAATCCCGTATTCTTCCCCGAGGCACTCCGGTCTTAGATTCCAAGTAGTAACAGAAATAAGCAAATAGTTGGGATTTATTCAAAAAAGCAATGTCAGGCAAGGTCTTGGGGTCAGCATTTCCTCTATCTTCTACAGCTGCAGAACCACGTGATGGGCACTGCTGCTCAGAACACTGACCTTGAGAGCCCAAGGAGACAAAAAAGGTGCAATTATGATCCTAATGTCCTACTCAATAAGGCAGGCAAGCGGGTACCTCGGCGTTTTTCACAACAAAGGTTCACATAAAATAGGGTCTCTGCTTAACCCTCCATTAACCTGAAAATCCACTTAAGCAAAACAGCCTCTTCCCTGGGCATCTTCTCAGTCCAATTTTAGGCTCTAATTGGCCAAGAAACAGTCTCACCATGTATACAACTCGCTTGTTTCCAATCTGGTACAGGCCAGGACTCTGTTATGGGGTTAGAAGAGGTGAAGGATAAACTCAGAGGTTACCATTATTTAACCTCACTTTGCTGAAAACAACACTGTGGCCACCTAAAGTGGTCTAGCAGACCGGGCTGGGCACTAACTATGGCTGTTAGTGGGCAGAAAAGTCCTTTTTGCAAGGCATTCAAGCCATCTTTGCAAAGCCAAACCCTGACCGTTCTCTGCATGGGTGCCTGGTCTAGCCTGGGCATGGCCCGGGTAACAGGAGGGATGAGGAGCCTACAGCCTGGGCCCACCCTCCACCACCTTCTGACCCAGCAGGAGACAAGCACAGATAGAGGAAAACCACAAGAGCAGCATGTACTTAATTGCTGCCGCATGTCCATGGAAGAGCCTGTCAAAAGTGAGAATATTTCAGAAAGTCCCACTGACTAACGCTCCCCAAATGAGTGCATCCTTATCATTCGCTTTGACAGAGACTCAGCCTCCATGGGAGAAAGGAGCTCAAACTCAGCACACCGGGACGGGGCCTGGATGTGGAAGCATTGTGGAAGAAAGATGACCAGGGTTCGAATCCTGGCTCCACCATTTAATAGCTGCACAACCTCAGGCTTAGTTGCTTTAATCTTCCCAGTTGTGAAATTCTAACAAAATAACTGACCCTCAGCATGTAGCACAAAGCAGATGCTCAGGAAGCACCCATTATCTTCCCTCTCCCCTCAGAGTTTCCTTCAACAGGGGACAGTGATGCCTGTTCCACATAATTATCGAGAGGATTACAGCACGTGAGGTTAAGTATAGAGAAGGTGGGGCTTTCTGTATAACAAGTGGCCTGCGCGCTTCATAAATGCCAATGTCTTCACACATGTGTACACACACACACACGGAGGCCAGGGAATCGTTCTCGATTAAATGAGTCTAAAGACTAAACGCAATGTGATTCCCTGACTAGATACTAGTTGGAAAAAAAACACAAACTCTAAAGGGCATGATCAGGACCACTGGGGAGATGCAGGTAACGGGACCACACTAATGTTAAATTCCAAGAGTAGTGGGCAGGACAATGTCCTGTTGTTAGGAGTTGCGTGGGGAAGTGTTCATATTTAGGGGGAAGTATCCTGATGTTTGCGACTCACCTTCAAATGCTTCAAAAACAACAACAACAAAAAACTGAAGGAGAAAACAAGACATCAATAACTGGCCTTCAAGGAAAGGGAATATGAGTGTTCACTGCACAATTCTTGCAACTTCCTACTGATTCGAAATTTCTCAAAATAAAGAACTGGGAAACAAAGAAGCTATGCCAAGGGCTCGAGGCACATAGCTCCTCCCCTCCTCACGTCTCATCACACAACGGGAGCACACGTCCGTCCACAGGCCCCAGGCGAGCAAGGCCCTCGGGTCGCAGCACCCACCTGGCTGCAGCACCCTAATCTCCAGCAGGTTGGAGGTCCTTTCCGCCAGCCGCGTCCAGGTGTGGTTGTAGTTCTTCCGCCACAGCTCTGCCACACACTGGTACTTGCCCGCCTCCGTGTCGCTGGCTCGGCTGATGCTCAGACGGACGTTGTTGCTGGACTCAGCCTTCTCGATGGCAGTTCGGGTTCGGAAGCTGGAGGACCTGTCCCCCCACTGGACCCCTCCGTCCCGGGTGAAGGTTACCAGGTCATGGAACTCAACAGTGCCCACTGGCTGGAACCGCCACGTCACTGATACGGGGACCCGGGCGGGGTAATGGGGTTTGATGATGCACTGCAAGTCAAAGGAGTCGCTGTAGGTCACGCCTGGCGTCCGGGAGATGGCTGTGACTGCAAAGCCCGTCTCTGGAGAGAGAGCAGAGAGATTCAACCAGAAGAGGCGCTTGCCTTTCTCGGGACGGCTGGCAAGGCAAGCAGCGTGGAGCAGAGGCTCTCGGGGCTCCCTTTTCCCACGGGCCGGCACTGCTTTTGGTATCGTATTGAGGCACAATCCCCACGGCTCACAAGACTCCACGGCAAGAGGCCCTCCACGGCTATTCTCCCTGAGCAGCCCTAGCCCAACCCCTTCCCAACCCTCACGGGCAGATGCATGTGATCCTCCCCTGGATCATGACAGACACCAGTGCTCTCGGGGACTAGGTACATAGGCAGGGCCACTCCTAGAAATCTTGGGATTCCATGAGAAAGTTGGAGAAAAAGGCCCAAAGCCAACTTCCTTTGTTACACGCAAGGTGGCTGCTACCTCCCAGCCCCACCTCCTTCTCCTGGTCCCTGATGCATCAGTGCCAGAGAAGGGAGGCAGATAGAGGAGGCCTCCAGGCCCTTTCCCACTTCCCTTACGAAATCTGGCACAGAGAGGCGGGAGGGGACCTCTGGTGAGGTGGGGCAATGGTCCTAAAGCCAGGGTCCTGTGAGTCAGTGGGCTGTGAGTCCCTGCTGAGCGGGCGGGATTCCTAATCCCAGTACTGACTCCTCAATGTGAGCACCTCAGAGCTCCTTCAGCCTGGAAATACTATTTAATATTAATGCATTGATTATAATCATAAAACTAACAGCAGCCGGTATTTATCGAGCACTATCTATGTGCCATGCATGGTGCCAACTGCATTGCTCTACCACACTTCACTGAATCCCCGAAACAACCTCACAGAACAGGTAGGCTTATCATCTCTTTTTGCAGATGCAGGAACTGAAGCACAGAGAGGTTAAATAAATGGCCCAATATCAAGCTGCTGGTAGGTAAACGGCAGAGTCAGGCTCCAAACCTGCATGCAGCTAGATTCCAGGGGCTGTTAAGGTTGCTTTAGCCACGGAAGCATAACACAGTGGTTAAAGGATGAACTCTGGAGCCAGCTACCTAACTTTGACACTTCCTAGCTGTATGACATTAGTTACTTAATTTCTGTCTCTGTTTCCCCATCTATAAAATGGGTCCACGTGAAGATTAAATGAGTATTTGTAAAATACTTGTAATAATCCCTGGCACATACTTAGAATATATACCATATTTTGTTAAATATGTATTTTGTTAAAGAAACAAGATAGACATAAAGGAAAGTATGTTAAATTTCATAGGTGAAAGACTAGTCACAGAATGAATCTTTTGGCTTTCTACGAGGAGGTTAGGTCAGCAAACAGGTACAATTTGCTGAAAGCTCTAGATCTTCAGTTTGGATTTCATAAGCTATCTCTACATATAAAAGGTTTAAGACACAGAGGCTCATCCTTAAACATTAAGTGGCTGTGACGATCACCTGTGCACCTGTGTGTAGTAGGTGGTGTCATGAGAGCAGTGTAGGACAGGACCTCGGGGACAGACCCCATACCAGGTGCTCCTAGCCTCACAGCTGAAGAGGAGAGAGCTTCTCCAAGCAAACGACTCTGTCTCGGCCTGGCACGGACACGTGCCACAGGCACAGAGCACAGAGCACCTGAGCCGCCCTAACTGAACAGTCATAATGGCCCACGCGCATTTGGGATCCATGCCTGATTATACCAGTGTGAAAATGCACGTGTGTCACTGCTAACTTTAGCCAACCTTGGTTAGTCCAGGGTGCCCTCCCACTTTTCCTTGCCCACCCTTTTGGGCCACCTGATCCTGGTTCTAGACAGAGGTGTCCCAGGGGTCAGCAGGTGAGCAGAGCCAGCCCCAGGATCCCAGGGCAGAGCCGCTCAGTGCCCCCTGGTGGTGGGAACGCCAGACATAGGGTGAGTATGAAAAAACTCGGGGTATAACCTAATACTGTAAATTACTTCTGGAGGAACAACCCTAACTCTTTGCCATTCCTTGGACATTCCTAACCTCCCAGGATGGGAAAAAACTACCAGTACCAGATGCCCAGAACCTTCCCCTCAAGTTCCATCTCCATAGGTCCACACCAGTGCCGAGCACAGGCACAGGGACTGGGCTGATCAGGAAACTCAATCACTGGAGGAAGTTTCTAGAGACAGAAATCTGAGCTGCAGGTTTACTATAGAAAGCACGTCAATCTTTCAGATTAAGCTTTCAGAAAGTACATGTAATTCGAATCTCAGAGGGGTGGGAAAGTGGAGGACTGTTACGGGGGGCAAAGTTACTCGGGGCTGCCATCTTTACTGAGTGTGTCCAAAGGCGGTGACACGGTCCCAGGAAGTGGGATATGACGTTGCTCAGGACAACTATGTCAGTGTCCTGATAAACAGGAGGGCCTGACAAGTTATCTTCCCAGAAAATTCATACACTGGTTTTTTAAAATTTAATATACTGATTATATTAGGCAGATAAATGTTGACAGAAGCCTTTTTACCCCATGCAAAGCAAATCTAATATTCTTTGGTTTTAGCAAATCTCAAGGTATCTTTTCACTTCATACTAATGAGGAAATATCCTTCTTAGGTTGGAGCCACACAGAGGAGCAGATAAAAACATAGGCTTTGGAAGAAGTTTAGGATAAATTGCTGGTTTCCTGGGTTCAGGCTGTCAGTTGGTCATTTAAAAGCTATAGCCTTGGGCAAATCATTTAACCTGTCTCAGTCTCAGTTTCCTTATAATATGAAAGTGTCTACCTCTTGGCCAGGTGAGGATTCAATGAGACAATTAAACTTCAATGCTTAGATTCAGCCAGGAACATAGTAAATGCTAAATAAATGGTGATGGGTGACCGTCTGCCCTTCCCTTCTCTACCCATGGTGCTTAAATGCTCCTTCTCTTCCAGGCCAGGTTTGGCAGCAACCATGTTCCTCTACCTGGGGCCACTGCTCCTGAGGGAGGCCTTGCTGACCTAGCTAGAACTGTAATAACTCCACTCTCCACCACCTTGATGTAGGAGCTGTAATAGCTCCCACTGATGCTAGCCCCTAGGGGCCCCACCATCCACTGTGGGTTCCCTCAACTCCACCTGCAGCACTACAAAGAATCCCTTCAATGAAACGCTTTGGAAGGTGCTGTCTCCTGCCAGAACTCCGACAGCTGAAAGTCAGGCTAGGGTGCTGGACGCTGGAGCAGTCTTTCATATGGTTCCACCACTCACTCACCGAGAGCAGTGATGGAGACGAGGGTGCTGGCCCGGCGCTCTCCCACAATCTGCCACTCGCCGTCCACTGCCCGCACCCATTCGGTCACATGGCATTCGTACTGGCCCTCGTCCTCCTTCCTGCTGTTGAAAATGCCCAGGCTGAACGAGTTGGGCTGCACCTGCTCCATCTGGATGCCCCCAAAGCTGCTGCGCTCCCAGTAGGACGTTCCTGGCTGCACGGTGCCATCCCGGTCCAGCCACACGATATTGCTGTGGCGGTTCTGCCTGTCCACGAGCTGCCAGATGACAGAGAAGCGGCCCTGTGGCCTGCCCGCCGTGCGGACACTGCAGGAGAAGTGCAAATCCTCGCCCTCCAGGATGACGCTGGCGTTGCTGGCCACCTCCACGGAGATGCTGCTCTCTGGGAAGAGGGAGAGAGGAACACGCTGGGGCTTCATGGTCTCCATAGCACCCTCCCCACAGATCAACAGGAGGAGGGGTGCAAATGGAATCATGTTCAGGTACCATGAGCCTCAGGGAATAAAAAGCACTCTGACATTTGCTGCTGCAAGCCCCGGCGGGCTCTGGGCACTGCTCCCTATGATCTTATGTCTGATAATCTAGGATGCTCTTTGCTGTGTGCAGAGGACTAGGATAATGAGGTTCTAACACCTGAGACTAAATCGGAACCTAAGAAATACAACACAATGACATGATGTTTAGGGCATAAAACAATTTATCAGGTAACCTATTTAGCTGGAGTTCAAGGCTTTTCAAGTTGGATTTTCAGCATGATGAGTAACTCCAAAATCCTACTTCACTTCAATCTTCCCACCATCCGGTGCTACAGCAGTCAAATAAAAGCTGAACATCCTTAAGATGCCATTTGAGTCCTTCAGAACAATATTAGGGAGTAGAAAAAAAAATGACAGGAAGTACTTAGAAGATAACGTGTGCTTAAGTGTGGATAATAACGGAGCACAGATGGTCTAGTTTCACAGGGTGTGTGGGGAGCGAGCTTTCGTACGTTCATTAACACACAAAGAAACCAGAGCGCATCATCTACCACCTCCTGCCTGCCCACGGCCAGCCCTGGACTTTCCTTTGCTCTCTACCTCGAAACATTCCTCCAAAGCCTGGGATGAGGATTCCACTCCCTTCTCTGCCTTAATCTGGCCTCTGCTACTTACTTAGCTATCTAAACTCACTCCATTGAATTATTTAAACTCTATATGCTTCAGTTTATTCTTCTGTAAGAGAGGCAGAGTGCTATCTCTAATTGTGGAATTTTTTAGAAGATTTTTTTAATCTACTACTTTTTGTAGGCCAGGCATGGTAACTCACACCTATAATCCCAGCACTTTGGGAGGCCAAGGCAGGGGGATCGCTTGAGGCCAAGAGTTCAAGACCACCCTGGGCAACATAGCAAGACCCCCTCTTTACAAAAAATTGTTTTTAAAAATTTGCTGGGCAGGGTGGCAACCATTTGGGAGGGTGAGGCAGGAGGATTGCTTGAGCCCAGGAATTTGAGGTTACAGTGAGCTATGATCACGCCATTGCACTCCAGCCTGGGTGATAAAGTGAGTCCCTGTTCCCTAAAAAATCCAAAGTAAATGGGATAAAGTATATAGATTCACCTAACACATAACACACAACAGGTTTTCAAAAACTGGTCATCACGATCATGATTAATTTTATAATTCCCAACAACTCTTTGTTTTTATAAACATCATGGATATCCTAATCTATCTCAATTATGCATATCTTATTTGATATAATCATTTATATTGAGTAAAAAAGGCTCATAAGTACTAAAGAACACAAAATATCATAACTAATTTGGCTCTAATTTTCTGGGCACCCTTCACATGGCACATATACAATAAATTTAAACCAATAAATTAAATCAAACCCCAGATTAAAGAGGCACACCCATTACAGAGGGGAAACACACACATACACACAGCAATGCATCTGAATCAATCTTTTCTCCCCTTAATTTCCCCAACAGGCAGAATCAAAGATGAGTACTGAGCCTCAGCACCTAGCTCTGATTTTCATAGGTACGCCTGCTACCCATTCTGGATTTGCTTGATTCACGTGGAAAAAAAGATCTGGACAGGGGAGGGTTTAGCAATTTTCTCAGGAGGGCAACATCCCCCAGGAGTCATGGTGAGATGATTCATGGAGACAATGAGGCTCCTGAATAGTCACCATCTACAGCACTAGCAGTTAAGAGTACGGATTTGGAGACTTCCTAACTCTGTGATCTTGGGATTCTAACGTAACCTACCCAAGCTCCGATTTCTCATGTGCAAACTGGAGATACCAGTAGCGCCTACTTCTTAGGGTCATGACATTGAGAGGATTAGATGAGGTAATTATTTTTCATCATCATTAATAACAACAATATTCCTCTTTGGATTAAAGACTCATCCCCACTGTTATCAATTCTAAGTAAGGGATTAAAAGGGCAACTTCAGCATCAAGCGAGAAAATCCTTTTGCTTGTGTTAAGCAGAAGAATGACTCGCAGGACATCACTCCCATTCCCTGCTGTCCCCCCAGAGGACTCCCAATGTAAGTCTTGGCTTGTTTATTATAAGGGCTGCTGTTTGGTGCTCTGTTGCTTGAGCAAGCCTGGAAAAACCACACAGTTAGAAAGTGGAACTATAAGAAGAAAAGCCATCCTAGCAGCCGAGGCAAAGGCAAATACAGACCTGGTGCCTTATGGGCCCTAAGACTATTTACCAGGGTTCCCAGGCCTGAGAAAAGGCAGCCACAATTTAAAACTCTCTGGATTAAGTGGAAACTAGGACAGAACTAATGAGAATCTGAGTATATGTTCACAAATGAAATTTCAAATCAGGAGGTGGATGGTGTAGCACAGGCTAAGCGCAGAACAGTGGATTTGGAGTTAGAAGCAACTATTTCCTAACACGATGCAAGCTCAACCTCCAGCTGAACAAGCGGCTCAGTCATTTCCCCGTGTGCTGCTCTGATTTCTTCCCTCACAGGACGGATATAATATTGGCCTCCACAAGGACTTGTGAGGTGGGAGTGGAGAAGGGGATGATAAATGCAGAAGCACTTGGGGCTCTTAGGAGGAAAAGTGCCATTAAAATCCAAGGCATTATCACCATTACCGAAGTGATTGTTGTTCTTTGTAGACTTACCCAAGTGGCCTTGGGGCAGGATCTGGTGGTGCTGGGGGACTTTAACTACCCAGTTATCTGCTGGAAAAGCAATATAGCAGGCCACAGATCATCAAACAAGTTCTTGGAAGGGGTTGGGGGAAATCTTAGCACAAAAGATATAGGAAGTAAATATCGTGGCTGCCCTTCACTCGATCCTTATAAGACAAGGAGGAATTAGTTGCAGATTTAAAAGTAGAGAGTCCATGGTTAAGGCAAGCACAGACCGACAGGAAAATAGTAAAGAGAGTGGACATTCACTTCTATAATTTCAGTTGTATAAATATTCAGTGAGCACCTACTCTATGCAAAGCACCATGCTACACATTGCAAGGGGGAAAAAAGGTTTAAGAAACTAAAGATTTTCAAGATAATTAGTTGTGTATGTGTGTATGGTTTTAAAAATAATAAGCACGAAAGAAAACGATCCTGATGACTAGCAAAGAAAAAAAGAGTGGCAAGACTCCATGTCTGTTTTTTACTTCACATTTGAAGAAAAATATTTTAAATGTGTAAAAGTATAAATAAAAATGTAAAGGAAATCATTACAAGGCTAAAAGAAAGAATAGTTTGAGCAGCTGAGAAAATGTTAAAGGTTAGTTTTAAAACTTTACCATCTTGTTTAAAATCAGAGCATTGTAAGTTTTTATTCTCATTTTACTAAAAACAGAATTATGAGAGAAATGAGATTAATAAGAACATCCTGATACTATGGATGTTTAAACACAACCTGAGCAAACACTAGCAGTCTCTAGAATCCCCCAGCAATGGCCGCTACCCACCCAGACAACGCCAGCTTACAAGGAGGCAGGGAGCCCACGGAAGCAGCCTCGGGACTCAGCTAAGCTTTAAAAGGCTGTGCTCCAGGAAGATGTGCGAGATCCCATCCACTGACTCTTAAAAATGCAATTTCAATAGGGAAGAGACAATTAGGGAAACACCAACCTTTATACCTAAAAAACCCAGAGAGCAAATCCTTCTTAATAATGTACCTTACGATTTAAAATCCTCCCATAAAAGACCAACTCTCCTTAAGTGAGGTTTGAAGACAGGCATCTACCCGTTTCTTCTGGGACTTAATTCCCACACAGGAGCAAACAGCTTTGCAGGATTTCTGGTTTCCCTCCAAGCTGAGCTGGCATTGTTGGTGTCTGCGTGGGGCTGCTAGCACTAGGATCTGCTGGCGCCCAGCTCCACCCCACAACACACCCCTGATCCTGAGACTCTGCTACCTGGGGGGCTGCTGTGTGTGGGCAGGCAAGCTGCAGAGGGAAGAGAGTTTCCACAGGTTCTCCCCCAGCTCCGCATTAACCCTCGATTCCACCTGCCCTCCCCTCACCCCCACTGTGGCTGTTCTCTCTCCCCTACTTTTCCTAAGTGATGCTGAACTAAGGGAGCAGAAGGAAGTAGCACATCTCTCTACTTACTGAGGGGGAGGACTATGATGGGGATGTTCTTGGGACGCTTGCTCTCCTTGTCGATGAATTCCCCGGTCACTGTTTTCTCTCGCTCCGTCACCCGACAGTTGTATTTGCCGCTATCTTCCTGGCGGAGGTGGTAGATCTTCAGCACAAAGACACTGTCGCTCTCTTTAGCCACCTTGAGCTGTCCCCTGGCTTCCCGGTGGGCGAACTCGCTGTTGAGGACTGGCACAGCATTAGGCCCCATGCTGGCGATGAGCGAGCTGTTGAAGGCCCAGGAGACAGCAAAGTAACGGTCGGGAATGTTCTGAGCCTCCAGGATGCATCTGAACTCCACCGGCTCACCCACCGTGTGCAGCCGCTTCTCCGTCTCCAGCCGAACAGTGAAATCTTTGTCTGAGAAAACAAATAGCAGAAGGATACATTCCGGATGTACGGCGCCCTGGCTAACCAAACTGCATCAGCAAATCCCCGCTTTACAGTGCTAACTACAGCGAGGCCCCACTGCACCTATCTTGGAAGAAAAATCCAACTCAGACCCAGGTGATCTGGGGCCCAGAAAAACCACTGAATATCAGAGAGAGAATTCAAAGGTAGCTCATCCCAGGTAGTCTAAGGAGCTCGTCAACCCAGTTGACACCAATGGGACTCAGTTCAAAGCTTATGATGCCCTAGATTAGACCCCCAGAGGTCAGTAAGGAACTCGTGATACCACTTAAATGGCAGATCGCAAAGGTATAGCCTTGATATGTGCACCCAGAACTCCATTAAAGCAATACAATTACAAATATTTTTAGCAGATATTGTAAGACTCACCCACCGAGGTCTGTGAGACAAAATTAGAAAGTGGCCAAGGTGCTGACCCCAATCCTAATAAATACTCAAAAATGAGTATACTGAAATAATCTCTCCACCCCCATTTGAATACTGGAAATAAGATACAGGTAAGACAAACCCTAAAAGAATTACATAGGAAGAATGAAAACTAATGTCTTTTTACTAGTCTACCACCAGTTAGATCAAATCTTTAGGCAGATGGAGAGGGAAAGCTCCTACTTCAGCTGAAAGCCAGACAACCTCTGAAATGGCCAGTGTACCCAAGCACTCTTCAAAGAGCTGGGTGTTCAACCGGGCAAGAGGAGGTGAGCGAAGGAGGCTCATCGCCACTAACAGCGTCACCGCACGCCATGTGATGGTGCACACAGTGACTGTCGATCTCGTGAGATTCAGGGGTAAGAAACAGAGTTAAGGGTTAGAGACTGGAGCTTTAGCCACTGCCCAGAGACCTCCTCCTTCCAGTTCCAGCTCTGGTCCTCTAAGGAGAACATCCAGGGGGGAAATCCCATGACAGGGAGGCTTGGATTCCTTGCAGATTCATCAGCTCCAACCTCGACTGCCTTCCAAGAACGGCCTTTACCACTGTGTTCAAGATCCCTGCCCACCCATCCCCCTCCCACGCACTCTTCAAGCAGAAGAGGATCCTGTCTCCCGGAGATAACGCAGGATTCACGAGTGAGCTGCACCCGTGTCCTCTTCTCCAGCCCCAGCTCCACTTTACACCCACCCGCTCCTTGGGCTCTCCAGCCCCTCCCCTCCCACCTGGGCCAGGGTCCTGCCCCCAACACCCCTTCTCTCCAGTGACCTAACTCCTTCCTTTACTACCTAACTTTGAGACAGCGCAAACTACACTCAGCAATGCCGGGGCTCACCTCCAATGTGTCGGCTGCTGCTGCAGCTTCCACTCCCCAGGTGACCAGTCCCGAGAGACACGGATTGAAGAGGCAGGTTTTCACCCATCTGCCTGGATGAACACACCCAGGGGGGACTGTGCCCGTGTTATCTGCTGGATATTGGCTCTCTGGTCAAACAAACTGCAGTCATTTATAACCCAACGTCAATGATAAAAAAGACATTCCGTCCACATAAATGCCGCCGGAGCCGTGCAAGGGGTGCCCCAGACCTCAGACCTTTCCATTACTCCGGGTCAGGCTGCCTGCAACTGTGGCTTGCTTCTTTTGGAAGCCACAGACTCTTCTCATCTCACAGGAATCCCCCCATGGCTTACTGACGCCTTCACCAGGCTGAAGACACAAGATTTACAGTGCACCACCCCCCATCTGCATAGCAATTTGTCCTTGGTTATCCCCAATTACACCTCCAGAAATTGATCCATGCTTTTTCCAATACCCTTCCCTCCTCAATTCACTGAAATTTGGCTTCTGGCCCTTCTCCCTTATTTCACTGACCTAGCAAATGTCACCAATGATCCACCCTACCCTCCACCCCCGTCCCAACCAAAGGCTTTTCTCAAGCGGGTTGAAGCCGGTGGACACACTCTCCTCCCTTGGGTCCCATGACACTTTCCTTCCTGCTCCTCCTTTTGCTGGCCTGACTACTCTGTTCCGCTCCCTCTCCCTGGGACCTACTTCTCTGACCACCTCTGGGTGCTACTGTTCTCCCAGGCCCTTTCTTGTTTACCCTGTGGGCTTCTCCTGGGCCCTCATTGCTCCCAAGTTCAGTCTCTGAGCTCTAGCCCACTATGTCCGATGACCCACTGGGTGTTTCACATACTGAGTATCTCTGTAAGAGCTTGCTTGTAGGATGGACTCCTTGACTAAAATTTACAAAAGCCAAATAAAAGACAACCCATGTTGTCACTAATGGGAAAGCAGAGACTTTCAAGCAGGACTCTGCATGTCCTCATTTTCTTTCCTTCCCCCTCCCTCCTTCACTCCCACAGTTCAGGGATCCACCGGAGCCCTAGCCTTGGGCTCCCAGCCAGTTGGATTCCTCCTTCCACTGTGCCCTTTATTCTTTTGCCTCTAGCACCTACTGACCTAGCCCTAGCCTTTTTAGCTCTTTCCTACCTGGTCTCTTGACTTCACACGCAACCTGTTTCATCAGGCTTCAGGCGGCCTCCATGGGTTTTTCCTTCTGAAACTCTGATTTGATTGTGCTACTCTTTGCTTCAAAATCTCTATCTCCTCTCCCCAACTGCCCACAGCAGAGGTTTTCAAACTTTATTAGGAGGGGGACAGGGGAAGGGGACTTCCTTTATTCATACAAAATCTTTTGCTGCTCAATATAGGAAACATTTGGTTGAAGCCAGAGTGTGGGGGGCACACCCAGGCCCTGACTCACCTTCTCCCTGCACGCCTGAGCATGCACACATGCACGTGAACACACACATACCCATGTGCACCTTGGCACCTCCGAGGGCCTCCTAAGGTTTTAAGAAGAACAGCTTGAAAACTCTTGGTCCACAGAGTCGAATCTAGGCTCTGCATCACAGCATCTGGGGCTTCACGCTACTTTTCCTTCCTCTTCCCATCACTCACATCCGAAACTTAGCATCTAGTCATACTTGACTTCTCTCTGTTTGCCAAACATAGCGGACAATTTTGCAACTTTATGCTTCTCCTCCTGCTTGACTCCTTAAGCTTCAAGATTCAGCTCAAGTTGCCACACGTATTGGTTTTCCTGGATTTGTCTTATCAACCATCCCATCCAGGGAAAGCTTATATAACAGTTGCAAGAACACTTCATATCTCCTGTGTTTCCAGAGCACTCTATTCAAATGCTATCATAGCACTTAGCACACTCTACCTGGCCACTGGTTCTCATGCCTGCAAGTACCTTAAGTGCAGATACCGAGTACCATGCATTTTTGAATCCCTTAATGCCTATCACCACACCTTTCATGCTGTGGCGACTGACTAAACATTCACCGGAATGCACGAAGGGCAGGGTGAAGCTAAAGATGCAACTGCTTAGCCTGAACAGCACAGGAACACGGAACCAAGTCATCAGCTTCTTATGTCACTTAGTTTTCCCTTTCCTGGCTTAATCTGGACACATTTGCAGGGCAAATTCAAAAAGTCCTAGTTCCAAATTGGTAAGATTAAAATAAAGAAGATTAACTGATGTAACCTAATTTAAAAGCATTAAAAGTCAAAATTTGGTTCAGACTTTTGAAGCTGATCTTAAAACCATCCAGGAAGGGAAAGAATAAATATGAAATAAAGCCCCTTCGATAGATTTCTTCATACTGCAAGATCCAGAAGCTGCTAAATGTCCTACAGAGCAGTTAAAGTGTTCCCCGTCCAGGAACCCAACCCTCTGGAAAAAGCCCTCACACCCCTTCGATGTCCAGAGAATCACTTCTGCCCCAGAAGCTGGGCTTGACAAAACGCAGACAGCAGGAGAATCACCAAGCAGCCTTCCAGAAACCCCGCTTCCCAGGTCCCACTCCAGCGCTTCCGACTCAGGATTTCTGGGATGAGGCCCCAGAACGTGTACTGTTAGGTGAATGTGACGCGCTGCCCTAGAAGGGCAGAGGGACTAAGCAAGGATCAAGACAGCTGACTGGAACAGATGGGACAGGGAGCCCAGAGGACAGGTCCCGAAGAGGGGCTGCGGCAGCCCCCCTCCCACGAGCCACACTGCACTCGCTCACCAGGACCACTGCAGCCCTAACCAGCGCTGGGCGCTGACATGAGAAAGGCTCTTGGGCCACTCTCCACACCTTGGTGATGGCACGATGCCCACCCTCCCACAAGAACCTGCCCCCCACCGAGCCCAGCTGGTTGCCAGCTCTGGCCCGGAGTGTGGCATGCTCGGGAGTGGGAATGTAGAGTCTGGGGCCGCGGGAGATGCCAGGAGGAGCCACAGAGGATTCGGCTCGCTGTGCCCCAGCTCTAAACACAGCACTCAGCCTCCTCGGGGACCCTTGCCAGGTCTTCACCTGAGAAAGCATCTACAGCAGAACCTGGTACTCTCTAAACCGGCCTCATCAACAGGCCCCATGACTCTCCCTGGGGCCCCACCATGAAGTAACCTGCACTCAGCATCCTCACCTGTTAAATGGGACGTCACACCCCTCCTCACCTCACACAACCTCTGAGGGACTGTGAAGTAATACGTGATAAAGCATTGTGGAAACTACAAAATACTGCCAATGAATATTATCAATATAAAACATAATAATTTAAGCTGGAATTTCTCCAGTTCAAAATTTTATATCTCACATAGAAGGCTCATTATCTTGACTGTCATCTACAAATGAACCAGACTGGCACCCGAAGAAGGCACGTCATGGAAGGAGTGGCAGCTATGGCCAATGGAGCAGAAGCCCAGAGTCCTAAGATACATACACATGGTTTCTGTGAAATCTCCCAATTTTTCAAATGAGTTTCCGATTCACGAAAATGTAAAACACCATGTAGGTCAAAGAAAACACGTCTGTGAGCAAAATTCAGTCTGTGCAGCCCCTGTGGAGATCAACTCTTAGGAGACCTATGTCCTATATAACCCTCAGCTCCCTCTGGCCACAGGCAGGACCATCTTGAACTTCATATGAAAATCTGTTGTACTGTTAAAGGTCCCCAAAGAAGGAGTCCCCACACCCTCCCAGGGTCTAACAACCTTCACCCAGATACAGAATGGAGACAAGAAGCTCAGAGAGACTGACCAGTGGGCTGAATGTTGACCACGGCTCCCTCGGAACGCTTTCGGGTCATGGCATACCACGACCCATCCGGGTCCTGGATCCACTCGGCAGCCTCACAGTAGAACTCGCCCTGGTCGGCAGGCTGCAGGTGGAAGACGGTGAGGCGGAAGGTGGTCCTCCCCAGCTTGTCCAGCCGCACCTCCCCCAGGCTCTGCCTCTGGGCGTACTCGCTGCCGGAGTGAAGCACGAAATCTCGGCTCAGGGAGATGACCTCCACAGGCTTCTCGCCACCCTTCTGCCGCAGCCAGGCCACAGACAGGTGGCTGTGCTGGAACGTCTCCGTGGCCACCTCACAAGTGAGCTCCAATGGGTCCTGCTCCACTTTGTGCAGAGTCTGGGGCACGGCAGTGGTCTGCAGGGAGTCTGGGATCACTGCAACACAGAAATGTCCCAAGAGTGCAGTCACAAAGCCACAGAATCTCAGACTCCTGGGGGGCTAAGTTCCCCCTCCACGCAGCTCTCGCTCTACTGTGTCTCTAACCGAGTCAGCCTTCAACCACTGATTCAAGGCCATAGACACCCCAAATGGCACATAAACAGATAGAGTCTTCTGTCTGGATTTGGAATGCATTTTTTTTTTGGCACTTATACTTATCTGTTTGGTATTTTAATAACACTCAGATAAAACATAGGCTGTGTTTCAATTTATGTAATAAACAAACTCCCTGAAAATACTATATAAGAATATTTTCCTTCAGGTCAAATAAGATTTTTTGTTGATTTTAGCATGGCTTTGAGATGCTTTAACTCCACCTCCAACTGATCTTCATATGGAAATGGATCCTTTACATTTCTATATAACTTCCTCATTTTCTTTCTTCTCCTCATCCCACACCCGCATTCCCCAACTTACTTCAGGAATGCATTGCTCTAGGACAAGTATGGGTTTTTTTTGGTTTTTTTTTTTTTTTTTTTGAGACAGAGTCTCACTCTTTTTGCCCGGGCTAGAGTGAGTGCCGTGGCGTCAGCCTAGCTCACAGCAACCTCAAACTCCTGGGCTCAAGCGATCCTTCTGCCTCAGCCTCCCGAGTAGCTGGGA